>ML109597.1:8327-26595 GCA_003697995.1 Taxidea taxus jeffersonii | reverse complement strand
TTGGGCCCTGTTTTCAGAGCGCATATGAAGGGTAAAGTCCGTGGGTAGACTCCACTGTCGTCATGACCGGTTTTGGCAACTCCCACGGTTAAACCAAGACCAGTTGCTTTGGACCCTGAGTAACCACCATGAAGGAACTCCTTCCGTATGCTCCCAGGCTGCTCTTCACAGCCCTGCTGTGTTGGATCTGCAAGTGCTGGATGGAACCTTCTGGTTGCACAGGATAGGATCTCAGACAGACGTGCACAGACATAGCATTAAATCACAGAGGGCATGAGGTGAGAAATGGATTCCCTTCTCAGTTCTCTAGCAATCTCTCTTTCCAATCAGCGTCTCCCTGAGACTTTGTTCCTGATGGAAACACACCCCAGCATCAAATCAACTCTCTCATTTTTTTAATGCTAGCAGGGCAGACCTCATGCTCAGAGCCTTTGGCAGGCAATGACATCCAGCTGGAATTGCATGGCATCACTGGGTTTTTAAAATTGTATTTGTCTTTATGGTTTCCTTCCATTCAGGAAGGTGGTACGAGTTTCCTACTTACGGTAGAGATACAAGTTCTGTGTGCAAAATATATTTATCTTAGTAAAAAAGGGTGAGTGATTGAAAGAGAACATTCTAAATTATATGTATCTTAGCTTTATCAGTCAGGGTTCAACCAAATAAACAGTGGCAGTAGGAGATATGTAGCAAAAGATCTGTTGAAAAGAGCTGGCTCACCCCGCCCAGGTGAGGGTAGGTGTGTAAGAGAGAAGCAGGTGATAGGGAGTCAGCAAACCTGAGCCACACAAGTGGGGCAAATGGCTGGGATGATGGGTCCTGAGTGATGGAGTTGGGGGTTCAAGGACCAGGAGTGTGGCTTCCTATGTTTGCTGGGGATATGTTAGCAATCTGGGCAGGGGGTTGGTATTAGGGCAGGAAATGGGGTTGGGTGGGCAGAACCCAGTGGTCTGCCTTCTGCTGCCTCCTCTTAGGCACGTTTTCTAAGGGACCAGCTTCTGTGTGTCTTTATCTTCTTAATTTCATTTGTTTGACTTAGCAGAGGTTTGTTTTTAGAAAAAGTCTGCAGAAAGGTCAGACTCCAGTCATTTAAAGACATGGTGACTACAATCCTTGCAAAGCCTCCCTGCCATTGCCAGTGGCCCCACTTTGATGAAGACTTTGCTGTTGGAGTTACTGATGGACTTCATCTTGATCTTCATCCAGTGATAATGGTCACTGAATTGGAAATGTAATTACATGATTATTAATCAAATGTATTTTCTCCAGATTGAAGGAACAACAGAAGTGGTCCATGGGGAACTTTCTTTCATTAAGGCAGTTAGAAAAGGTTATGGGACCTGTGCTTAGATGAGAAGATTGACTTTGTGCAAGTCTCTTGGGGATGAGAGGGGAGGAGGGGGGGTTGGTTTACTTTTTAAAGACCAGAATTTTCTGTTTCCTTTAGAGGCTTTAATTAATTTTCTGGACTGTGTCTGTGCCTTCATGGAGCATGGAGGGTTGATCAGATGTCCAGCACATGGCCCGCGGAGCGGTGGTGGTAAGCGACCATTCCTGCTGACCCTCTGAGATTGACAAGGGAAGTGTGGCCCAGAGATCTCTCCTCTGCCGCCTCACTGCACCAAGTCTGTCAGGGCGATTACTCTGGGCCAGTCCTCCTGGAGGTTCGCAAGTAGGAGTTCCCACTGCCAGTTAAGTTGGACCGGACAGGCCACTTGCTAACATTGGCCACAGTGAGAAGGCAGGTTGGGGTGCCTGTTTCATGTTCCCTGGTATCTGGGCGGTGAATATATTCTGGGGATCCCTAGGGGAAAACCGTTTTGTTTAAGTTGCATCAAGATGAGAGAAAAAGTGTATTTCAACTCTCTCTTCTGTGGCCCACGATCTTCAGGTTTGCAGATGATGACATTGAGAGAGGTAAATCAGGTTTCTTCCAGCAGCTGACCACACCTGAGTGGTGAGAGCTGCCCAGGGGCAGGGAGGGGGCCAGGCCTCGGGGAGAGAGTGACCTGACTGTCACGTCTGTCATGGGTGGTGGGCATGAGCACGAAGAGCCGCCTGGCAGTGACTGAGCTGTGGCACAGAAGGCTTGATATTTAAATGAAGGTAGAATTTCTGTGCTGTGGTTCTTCAGTGAGATTGTAAGCTACTTGAGGGTAGAATTTAGGACTCGTCCATTCATAACGTAGGTGACTGGTTCTTTTGGACAGCCTCTTCTCTTGTCCTGTGCAGCTCTGAACACAGAACATCTTTGTCGTGCCCACCTCCCCCCAGGAGGCCCCCTCCCCTCCCCTCCTCACGAGGCTGTTCGAATGTCTTATACAGAGACGGGGAAGGAGTCCCCTTGCTCACCTCAGAGCAGCCCTCCACCTGGATCTCCTCTGGATTGCGTAGGATTTGGATTTGACAATGTGGAATGCCGGATTGACTTTCACGGCTTCATTCCACGAGGGTTTATTCTCGTGTAACCAGAATTCTGGAGGTGGGCTCCCCCCGGGCAGCGGCCCCCCGTGTTGTCAGTGTTCTTTGCGCCCCACCAGCTCTGCTGTGTGGTCTTTGTCCTCAGGGTGATCCTCTCACGCCGGCAAGATGATTGCTTCCCCTGCAGGCCTCAGGCCTGCCTTCCCAGGAGTCAGGAGGCAAAGGCCAGTGGAGCCAGGCCCTTTTTATCAGGAACATCCCGCAGCTTTCTCCTGCCATGCTTCCATCTCACGGGCTGGGGTTCCGTGGCCACCCCTCGATGCGAGGGAACCTGGTTGTTTCTGTCCTGGAGCAGGAATGGCAGGGCAGAGACTAGGTAGGTAATCAGTGTTGATAAACAGCCTCCCAGCCACTTCCTGTTTTTGTCTCTGTGACACGAAGACATTACCCGTATGTCCAGCCACTCTGGTGCCAGCCTTTACCCTCCTGGGGGTCTTCTTCTCCCTGACACCCTCTCCTAACAGCCCACCCTGAATGGCAGTGCAGGTGCCATGCTCAGATCTCCTTGCTGGGGGTGGGAGGGATGGACATCTGCTGGATGGCCTCAGCTGCCTACCTTTGACTTTCCCATTATAGAAATGTCAAGGTCACACTTCCCCTGGGCCCTGCCCAAACCATGACTGAGTGCAGTGGGGACACTAGACTTGGCCATTTTTGTTCCGTGTGGGACTCTTCTAACTTTGTCCGGAGGCTCTCCATTCACCTGGCTGAGACTTTTCCAGAGCTGCCCTGGAGTCTGAGGCTCTTCCTGCCCAATCTTCCTTCTCCCTTTCTTCCCTTTATGAGTGTTAGACCTACAGTGTGGTCCAAAGGCTCTCCCCTCCCGCTTCCTCCCCCTTTATCCTTTATAGGCATTTTCCCCAAACACCTCTCTTCCCTGTCCAATGCTCTCTTGGCATCTGCTTCTTGGGGGACTGACACAAGCTTCCCTTCTCACATTGGGGTCCTTTCCCTCACTGAGAGAAACGTCACTCTCTGTGATGTCTAGTTTATAACGAGAGGAACATAGTTCTCCTTGTCACCTCCTCGTTACCCCTTGACTTTTAAAGAGGTCAGAACCTAAGATGGATTCGTTATTTGAATTCTTTTGTGATTTCCCCCCCTTTCCACAAAATGAACCAGTCACATCTATGGGGACGTTATGTACCAGGTGCTGGGGGACACCGGGGTGATCAGTCTGGGTCCTTGCCTGGCTGGAGCTCACAGGCTGCTGTATTTAGGAAAGAGCCTTAGTGTTTGAGGGGTGAGTGGTGTGTTCTTCCTGCCTGCAGTTCCTCCGAACTCTGGGGTCCTATCAGCACGGAGTGGCCGGGACGGCTTCTCCCAAGACGGCTGCTTTCCTGGTAAATCCCAGGAGCAGCCGAACCGCTGTTGCCCCTGCATCCAGAACATCTGAAGTCAAGGTACCCCAGGCGTGGTGTAACCATGGCAACCTTAATGGAACAAAATGACCTGGCATAAATTCAGGCCCGAGCTCGTTATGAAATGTAAGGGAACTCTGTCTGGGTCAGACTGTCGCTCCCAGCGGTGACCCACAGGTTTCCCTACGAGCTCGGAGAAGGAGCTGGGGAAGCTCCGTTCAGAGTGAACAGGTGGTCCTGATGGCAGGTGCAGGGTGGCTTCCCATGGCCTGAAGACTGGCTTGACGTGTCACTTCCACTTCCTGGCTGTGCCTGGGGTCTGCTAAGGAAAGCCAGATGGACCCTCCAGCAGCGGGAGGAACGTGGGGTGTCTTGTGTGCAAGTACACGTGTGTGTGTGTATGTGTGTGTGTGTATAAATCATCAGCTGCCTTGTGCATAGTGCCTTACATTCGTCACTTTTCTCTCTTTACCTCGCATGGCTGGGACTGGCTTCGTCGTCGTGCCTGCTGGTGCCATGATGACAGTCTCTGCTCCCTTTGCTGGGATCTGCCTTCTCCATCACCTCCAGGTTTTGACCCGGTGTCATGTCTTCAGATTAACCCTCCCTGGCTATTGCAGCAAACCCACCGTCCCCACTGGCCCTCTCTTCCATGATCCTCCCTATCTTCCTCGCGGCCCTTCACCTTTTCCCCACTCAGCTCGCTCATGCATGTGCTTTTCTTCCTCCCCCCACTTGCGCATAACTTTGCAGTCTGTCCTGTTTTGTCTTCAGCCTGCTAGCAGAGGGCCTGGCACAAAGGAGGTGCTCAGTAAATCACTGTTGCGTGACCCACGGAGTGCTTTTTCCAGGTCGTCTGTGTCCAACAGTGGCAGCAGGATTGGGAATCCATAACCAGGGCAGTATGGGGAAGACCTCAATCTCGAAGGACTTTTTTCTTTTCTCCAGAAGCTGCCCCTGGAGCTGCCATGACATTTAGATGACATTTGGCTATGGGCAGCCCGGCCGATCTCACCTGTTGGGAGAGCGCAAGGCCCCTACTCTCAGGGGGCAGGCAATCCTTGACCTAGGGGAGGTGTGGGAGGGCTGTGGAAAGAACTGGCCGCACTCTGCATTTTTGTGTGTACATGTTGATGTATCTTTATCTTGTTGCTTTGTTCAAAAGCACTCTGGGCCATGTACTGCAAGCTGGGGGGTCTCAGGTAGAACAGACAGACGTCTCTAACTCATAAGCTGATTACATCCTGCTGTGTCTCAACAACCAAAATGAAAAATTAAAAACTCCTCAACTGAGTTCCCGCAGAGAGCGAGGTGAGAAATGCAGCGTGGCTGTCTGTCCCGGGGCCCTCCTGGCCCTCTGGCCCGAGGCCGGCAGGTGAACTGGGGGGGCCGGGGACAGGTCGCGGTCTCTGACCTGCAGAGACCTGGAGCCCTCACCGTGGCTGCCCACCGGCCAGGCCCAGACTGTGAAGAAGCCACGAGCTTCTCTCTACCCCCCCCCAAACCCCCCCCCCCCCCCCCATCCCCACCCTGACCACCACCTTGGCGCTGTTGGCGCTCGCCTCTCGGAGCCCAGAGCTTGCCTGCTGCCCATGCCCCCAGCCCAACTCCACGGGGCCTCCACCAAGCCCCTGCCCAGCCAGCAGTCATGCAGCACCTTTGGACATTGGGTGTGAGAAGAATGGCGGTCACGTGAATGCCGTGGACAGCCATTGGGGCCACTGAGGGCCCGAGAAGGTGGGTCTGCATGGACACGAGCTCGGCCACCCTTGGGCCTTGGAGCCTAGCAGGTCTGGCCCTGGGATGATTGCTCCATCCCCACTGGACAAAACCTCACCTTCTATGGAGAATGGTGGACAGAGGCCCTAGAGGGCCCGGAAGGTGAGGAAAGCCCTGGTGGACGACAGGTGGAATGGTGAAGGGGCCATAGGCAGTTGGTCTTCGTTCCACCAGATGTTGATGTTGGAAGAGCGAAATGGGAGAATTACGTACCACATTTGGCCAATAAGAAGACCACCCTTTGGGAAGCTTTACTGGCTGTTTTTAGAAGGCCTGTGTATATAATATGAAAAAGCTGCTCTCAACTTTCTCCCCAACCTTTCAAAAGACTTTTGCCACATCTAGGCCTTCTAGATGTAAAGAGGTTGCTGACGTATGATAAATAAAATAGAGTTAGTAAAATCACATGTCTTGCAAATGCCTATTTGCTTTTTTATTTTTTAAATCATAGAAAAGAAATGTCTTTTGGAAATGACTTTGAAATGGAGTTGTTAGACCACCTCTAGAAGGGATATCAGGAGCAACATGCATCCACGTTTGTTCAGTGGGTAAGAGGACATGAAGTAGATGACCTTGAGGAGGAAGAAAAGAAGTTTCTGTGCAAGACTGGTCATATTTAGAAGACATTTTCATATTGTAACCATCGTTTTGTGTCTGCATTTTATCCCTCAACTACTGTATATATAGTTGATAATGCTAAGCACTTTTTTGAAATATCTAGTCTTTCTAGATGTTCTACAGCACCTGATACGTGTTAAAAATAGAGGTAGTAATAGCAGCAATGTCCACAATCATCAGACTGTGGAAAGAGCCAAGATGCCCTTCAATGGACCAATGGATAAAGAAGATATGGTCCATATAGACAATGGAATATTATGCAGCCATAAGAAAGGATGAATACCCAACTTTTGTATCAACATGGATGGGACTGGAGGAGATTATGTTGAGTGAAATAAGTCAAGCAGAGAGAGTCAATTAATTATCATCTGGTTTCACTTACTTGTGGAGCATAAGGAATAACACAGAGGACACTGGGAGTTGGAGAGGAGAAGTGAGTTGGAGGAAATCATAGGGGGAGACAAACCATGAGAGACTCGAATCTGAGAGACAAACTGAGGGTTTTGGAGGAGAGGGGTGGGGGATGGGTGAGCCTGGTGGTGGGTATTAAGGAGGGCACATATTGCATGGAGCACTGGGTGTGGTGGGTAAACAATGAATCTGGGGGGGGCGCCTGGGTGGCTCAGTGGGTTAAAGCCTCTGCCTTTGGCTCGGGTCATGGTCCTGGGGTCCTGGGATCGAGCCCCGCATCGGGCTCTCTGCTCGGCGGGGAGCCTGCTTCCCGCCCCCGCCCTGCCTGCCTCTCTGCCTACTTGTGATCTCTGTCTGTCAAATAAACAAATAAATAAATAATCTAAAAAAAAAAAAAAAAACCAATGAATCTTGGAACACTGAAAAAATAAAGAAAAAAATAAAGCATGCTAAGGAAAAAAAATAGAGATAGTAAAAAGACATTCTTGTAAATATCTTTTTGTTAACATTCATATGAAATGCTGTTTAATTTGAGGGGAATGGCCAAACCACCTCTTTGAATAGTACACACTGTGTTTGTGCACTGGTTCAAAGGAGGAAGGAGGAGAAGGAAGTGCAGAGAGCTCTGCCACTGTGTTTATAGTGAGGGAAGATGAACCACTGTCCTTTATGTTCCTGCATTTTGTTTCACTTCACTGTGGATATAGTGTATATACTAGACAAATGAGTCCTAATTTTTAACATCTAGTCTTTCTAGATGTTCAAGAGCTTGCCAGTATATGACAAAAATAGAGTTAGTAAACTAATGCATTGTGTACATTTTGCGTTAAAATTCCTAGAAGGATTGTCTTCTGAAATTTGAGCTTTATATAGCCTACTTGTAGCCTACTGGGTTGGTGGAGGAAGGAGAGGAGAGAAGGGTTAGCCTTAGGCTAGAATGTTCATATTTGAAGATACTTTCAGATTATAACTGTTATATGTGTGCAGTTTATTCAAGACTGCTGTGTATACAGTGGACAAATTATGTCCTTATTTAAAACATCCAGTCTGTCTAGATGTTTAAAAGTACCCAATGTATGTTAAATGTACAGGTAGTAAAGTAAATATCTTTTTGCTAAAATTCTTAGGAAATAACCATCCTGGGGATGGAATTAAACCACGTCTGAGCAGTATATTGTGTATCTTTTATTCAGTGGCTTGAAGGAGGTGAAAGGGAAAGAATTGCAGAAGATAATATGCTAGTGTGTTCATGCTTTGACATTTTCAGACAAAACCATTTTTTGTATGTTCTGTGCATTTTGTTTTGCTGTGTATATAGTGTGTATAATGAACAAGTGAATCCTAGTTTTGCAGCTTCTAGTCTCTAGGTGTTTAAGAGGTTGTCAGTGTATGACAAAGTAGTAAAATTAGCACATTCTGTACCCACTGTGTTGAAATTCAAAGGAAAGCTTTTCTTCTGTAAATGAATTTTGGATATGAATTTGTTCAACCACCTTTCAGCATTATACTTGCTTGTATTTATCTACTGGATTGGTGGTGGAGAGAAGGAAGTGAGGGAGGTCATCTTTAGAAGATACCTCAGATTACACCCGTTGTTAGGTGTGTGCAATTTTATTTAACAGTGCTGTTGTGTACATAGTGGACAAGGACTTATATGAAATATCTAGTTTTTCTCGATGTTTAGAAATGCTTGATGTATTTGGAGGTAGAAGTAAAGTAATGCTTCTTATACATAGCTTTTAAAAACTGATGGGATGGGGCTCCTGGGTGGCTCAGTGGGTTAAAGCCTCTGCCTTCAGCTTGGGTCATGATCCCAGGGTCCTGGAATCGAGCCCCGCATCGGGCTCTCTGCTCGGCGGGGAGCCTGCTTCCCCTTCTCTCTCTGCCTGCTTGTGATCTCCTGTCAAATAAATAAATAAAATCTTAAAAAAAAAAAGAAACTGATGGGAAATGTTATCTTTGGAAATGGAATTGCTAAACCACCTCTCTGAACAATATACTTGCTCCTGGTTTGAGGGAGGTGGGAGGGAAGAAACTGCAAAAGATGCTTTGCTAGTGTGTGCTAGGGAATTTCAGCTTATCCATTGCCCTATATGTTATATGCATTTAATGTGACTGTATATGTTGTATATATACTGGACAAATATGTCCTAATTTTATAATATCTAGTCTCTAGATATTAAAGAGGTTGCCAATGCATGACAAAAGTAGAGTTAGTAAACTAACACATTTTCTGCACACTTTGTGTTAAAATTCATCAAAAGCTGTCTTCTGAAAAGGACCTGTAGAGATGACATTGTAGTCAAATCTAAGTGACATGTGCCTATTTGCACTCGCCCACTGGGTTGGCAGTAGAGAGGAGTTGTGAGAAATGAAGGATTCTAGACTGGAATGTTCCCATGCAGAAGACACTTAACAGATGTAACCCATTGTTACATGTGTGTAGTTAATTCAACATTACTGTGTACATAGTGGACAGATTTAAGTCCTTATTCGAAACATCTAGCCTTTCTAAATGTTTAGAAATGCACAAAGTATGTTAAAAGTAGAGGTAGGGGCACCTGGGTGGCTCAGTGGGTTAAGCCTTTGCCTTGGGCTCAGGTCATGATCTCAGGGTTCTGGGATCGAGCCCCACATTGGGCTCCCTGCTCAGTGGGGAGCCTGCTTCCCCCCCACTCTGTCAAATAAATAAATATAATCTTTAAAAAAATAGAGGTAGCAAAATAATACATTTCGTAGATAATCCTTTTGTTAGAATTCGTATCATATATTGTCTTTTGAAAATGGAATTATCAAAGTGATCAAACCACCTCTCAGAGCACTACACATTATATGATATTTGTGCTGGTTCAGGGAGGAAGGAGAAGAAAGCACAAAGGGTTTTATACCAGTATGTTTATAGTTAGGCGGGATTAACCATTGTCCTGTATGTCTGCATTTTGTTTTACTTAGTTGTGTACATAATGTATATAAAGGATAAATGAGTCCTAATTTACAACATCTAGTGTTTCTAGATGTTAAAGAGGTTGCCAGTGTATACAAAAGTAGTTAGTAAACAAGTACATTGTGTTTAAATTCATGGGAAAGACTATTCTGAAAACAACTAGAGGAAGTGAAATTGTTACAGTCCCCTCTAAGCATTACAGATGCTTATACTTTCCAGTAGGTTGACAAAGATGAGAAGAGGGAGAGTTCTAAGCCAGAACATTCTTTCAGTGCTGCTATGTATGTAGTGGCCAAATTTTAAATAAATCCTTAATTGAATCTAGTCTTAATCTAGTCTTCTGGATGTTTGGAAGTGAACAACATGTTAGAAGTAGATAGAGTAACAGCAGGTTTTAACTATTGGTAATTTATGGGAATGTTTGTATTTTGGGAATGGACGTCTTGGAGATTATGCTGACTGTTCACTGGCTTCACTAGGGTATGGGGTCAGGGGCAGGGAAGGGAGGAGAAAAAGGTTCTGTGCCCATGAGTCTTTAAAATTCTGTATGTGCATTTCAGTTGATATTGCTGTGTGTCAAAGGATAAACAAATCCAAATACCCAAAGTATATTAAAAGTAGAGGTAGTAAAATACTCCCTTTATGAATGCCCTTTTGTTAGTTTTTAGGAAGGACTTCTGGGAGTGTGTGAGAATCCATCTCTTAGAGCTAGATGTAGTCCTGTACTTAGTCATTAAAATGGTGGAGGGAACAGAGGAGGGGTGAGGGGAAGGGCTTCTTGCTAGTATCTCCACATCTAGAAGGCTGTTTTAGGTTATAACCATAGGTCTGTATGTGCATTTTTATGAAGTACCTGTGTTTGTTGTGGACAAGTTTCATCATTTTGTAACTTCTGAGCTTTTTGGTTGTCCTGAGGTGATAATGTATGATAAAATGTACAGCTAGTGAATTAACCAATTTATAAGTTTCTTTTTGTTATCATTGATAAGCAAGAAGCATCTTGGACGTGGAATTGTTATGCTTTCTCTGAGAAACATCAGGACTTATTAGGTTGGCAGCGGGGGGCAGAAGGAAGTAAGAAGGAGAGATGTATGTGGATGTATTCATTCTTATACTATGATGATAACTGTTAATGCGTGTGTGTGTCTCGTGTGTGTCCCTTTGGCTGTACTCTAGGAATACATTAAGTGATTCAATGGAAACACCTCCTTGCTAATATTTGAATAGTATAGATTGGATAATGAACTCTTTTAGAAGCATTATACATTGTGTACTCTTACTTTATGTCTCAGTTTTGTTTTTTTAAGATTTTATATATTTATTTGACAGACAGAGATCACAAGTAGGCAGAGAGGCAGGCAGAGAGAGAGGGGGAGGGGAAGCAGGCTCCCTGCTGAGCAGAGAGCCCGATGCGGGGCTCGATCCCAGGACCCCAGGACCATGACCCGAGCCAAAGGCAGAGGCTTTAATCCACTGAGCCACCCAGACGCCCCCCCCCTTTATGTCTCAGTTTTAATTGAACATTAAGGGAATGAAGTATTTTAATTGTAACCCTGCCAGTACATTTATCTAGAGGCCTATTGCCATTTTTGTCTTTTATGAAATTTTTGTCACCAAGAAAGGCAGGATTACATTTTTTTTTTTTTTCTTTCAGATGGAGTTGGTGTAGTGTATTCTTGGTTATAAAAAGACTCATACTTTGGGGACTTTGAAATGGTAAATACTCATGGTGTGTAAAAAAAGCATGATATATAACTATGATCTCAATTACATTAAACTTCTTACTTTTGTAGATACACACATGGGACCTAGAAGTCAAACTGTAAACTGCTTGTGATTATGGATGACTTCGTTCTTTGCTTCATGTGTTTTTCAGTTTCCTTTTATATACATGTTAACTTTTAAAAATAAATTTTTTAAAACCTAAAAAACACTGAAAAACACTTCAACTCCTGCCTCTTTTAAACTTCATCTGAGAAGACATGAGTCCTGCTCCTTTGGTGCTAGCCGTGTGATGGAAAGCCCCCCCCCCCCCCCATTCCTCACTTGCATGCTCCTCTCCTTCCTCAGCTGAGATCCTGCCAGGGCTGATAATCAGGGTGATCATGTGCTCCAATAGCTTATGGCTGGAAGGTATTTTATCACTGGGATGACATCCTTTTGTCTAGCCCAGTGCTGGTGAGGTGACACCTGGGCCAGGGCTGGGATTCAATGCCCTGTGGGGGAAGTTTTAGGGAGAGAAGGATGGGATTTTCTCACATTCCTTTGACTACCCTGTGAGATGAACATTTGTAAGTCTCAGCAATGCTGGAGGTTTTTTGAGCCTGACGATTGCCTCTTCCCTGATTAGAGAGGCCAGCATGCGGGCAGTCTACCTGGGAAGCTGGGGAGTCTGCTGCCATCAGGGTGGGAGGGAGGGAGGGGCTGGCATCCCCTTTAGCACCTTCTTAATTGCCCACCCTGGCTCTTCGCCACCTCCCTGGCTGTATCCGGCTGGATCGTAATGGTGTGACTGCTTGGAGGGACTGGCCCCTCTTTCAGGTTGAACTCTCCAGCTCCTGAGAGTGCCACAGGCTTGTGGGCAGCACCCACAAGCAGGATTGATTTTCTTTGCACCTTCTCTACTCACTGGCTTGAAGGGGGCAGAGTGAGACCAAAGAGGGGAAGAAGCAGTGGCCTGGGGACTGAAAACGTTTGCTCCACCTACGAGTCCTTGGGAACACAATCCTTATGGTTCTGGATATTTCCTGTCAGTAGAGCGGAGCAAAGGGGATCAAGTGTTGGAGTTCTGTGGAGGAGAGCCAATCTCTGGGTAAATCTCTGAGGCTGGGCTTGTGTGGTGGGCCTTGTTCAGGCCAACTTCGATAAATGACGTTTTCAGGAGGAAAAAGGGAAGACATGCCAGCTTAAATGTGTCCAGTGTACCAACAAATATTCTTATGTTTGATAATCATAATAGTAAGTGTATAGATACCACTCATTGGGTTGCTACTACGTTTCTTGAGGTGTTTTTCATATATTATTTCTAATCATCATAAAAGCCACGGAGGCTGGTGGAATTATCTCCACTTTATAGATCAGACTCCCATGCAGATCATGTCCAAGGGGATGTCTTGACTCCCCATTTTCCCTCAGCTGCCATCCCAGAGTCGCTCTCCCCTCGGCCTTCATTCAGCTCATGAGCCCAGTTCTGTGGTGTACCTCAGACTTGCACATCGCTCCATTGTCACTTTCACTGACCTAGTCCAATGCCAAGTGGTCTTCTGATTTCCTTCCTTGCCTTGCCGAACATACTCTCCATACAGCATCAGAGCAGTCTTCAGAGAACACCAGTCATCCCGGGAACCCGACTGCTTAAGATTCTTCAGGGACTCCCCATCTGGGGGAAGCCTGCCCCTTCCACCCCATCTCCTGTGGTCTCTGCCTCACTCCCGGGGCTTCTGCCACAAAGGTTTCCTTTCTGGTCCCTGAGGCATGGCCCCATGGCAGAGTCTTCCTGGGTTCAATTTCTTGCCTGCTGCTTCTCCCATTTTGGCTCCTCTTATGCTGTGGGTCTTGTCAGAGGTCTTGCCGATCTCCTTCATTATTCTCCACTGGAGGGTTCAGTTTAATTTCCTCACAGGTTCAGGATGGAGCTCTGATCTGCCTTTTAACAAGCTCCCCAGACCCTGCAATTCTAATATAGATGATCTGTACTTTCATGGAAGACATAAGTACAATTTTTTTACATGGTGGTCTACTCAAGACAGTTCTTTGGGAAGTACCTATAGAAAAGCCAAATGACATGAAGCTTTCTATGTCCTGGATAATATGTAGCAGGTGTTGTTAACCCCCCCCCCCAAAAAAGTATTCAGCTTGATTTTCCATTTATGCACCAGGCTTGACCCCACATGTCTCTTAGACACTTCCCAAACCCCTCATTCTTTGAATCTCACCAGGTAGAAGTAGCTGCCACTGCAGATATGTAAAAGTAGTTACAGAACTAGTTTGGGTGGCAGCTAGTTTGGCGTTAGAAATAAGGGTTTGACCTCCTAGGATGACAGCTGCGGGAGGGATGCTATTTGTGGGGTGGGTGGGTCTGTAATATAGTTTCATGGCCCACAGCAGCCCTGAACCCGGGAAGCTTGGGACTGCTGTTGGAGGCGAGCCCTGCTACTCAAACTTTCCAGCCTGGTGGCTGGATTCAGGCATTTCTCATCAACAGTTGACAGATTTGATGATGTCCCAGAGCAATGGATTCTAGAACTGTACTGTTTCTGCCAAAGATGTTGAAAATCCTTAATATTCCCAAGGGACCTGTGTAATTTTTGGAAAGAGGAAAAAATGTTATTAAAAGAAGATTATCACACATTCCAGTTATTGGGAATCCACGAAAATGGTGGTTTGCCATACTGAGTTGAGTTTTCTGTACACAGTCTTCATTTATAACTGACACATTTTCTTCAAATGGTTCCACTGTTGTCAAAAGAAACAGTGAAAGAAGAAAGACTTCTTTCCTTATTAAAGTAGTCAGGAAAGAAGAAAATATATTTATACATACACCTATGCACATACTTTTTCAAAAACCACTTTCCTTTAAATCTTCTAGGAAACTATTATTCCCTCTGTTCCAAACATCAGGAGAAATCAATCCGAAAAAGAGCCAATTAACTGCCCTTTCCTCCTCTTTTCCCCGCTCATTTCCATTTGTCCTACCATAGACCCTTACTGAGCATTTCACAGTTGCAGACTTAGAATGCTGGGGAGTATGTGTAGATCATCATCTCTGCCATCACTGAACTTCTAGTTTGGAGATGGGGGTGAGGGAAGGGGAGATAGACATTTAATAAATAATTACAAAAATAATTAATTACCACTATCTTAAATACTGTTGCTAAAACACAGGATGCTCTAGAGCTCATTGCAGAGGGTCAGGAAGGCTTCCTCGAGAAGGTGCCATTTAAGCCGAGACCCGAGGGATAACGAGTTGGTTGAGTGAAGGTGAGCAGGGGCCCAGGATTCCATGTAGACACTGACAAGTGGCATGTGCCAAAGCTGGGGGACAGGGAAGGACACAGTGCCTTTGAGCAACCAAAAGAAAGCCAATATGGTATAGACTGGTGAGAGATAAGGCTGGAGAGATTTGCAGGGGTCAGACCTGTGCAGGCTTCCATGAGCCAAAGCCAAGTGTGTGCACTTAATTCTAAAAGCAGTAGGAAGCCATTGGCGTGTTTATGCCATGGTTTGTGTTCTTTTTTTTTTTTTTTTAAAGATTTTATTTATTATTTATTTGACAGACAGAGATCACAAGTAGGCAGAGAGGCAGGCAGAGAGAGGAAGGGAAGCAGGCTCACTGCCAAGCAGAGAGCCTGATGTGGGGCTCGATCCCAGGACCCTGGGATCATGACCTGAGCTGAAGGCAGAGGCTTTAACCCACTGAGCCACCCAGGTGGCCCCGTGGTTTGTGTTCTTAAAACTTACTCTCCTGTTGAAGCTGATTGAACACAGTCAAGAATGAGGAGTTAGCCTGGTCATGAAATCATGGACAGTGTGATGGTAGCGGAGCTATAGTGTGGGGAGTACACCGGAGGAATCCCCAGGAGGCAAACCTGTCGATGGTTGAGGAGATGGAGGTGTCAGGATGGCTCTAGCCTTTCTTCTCAGAACACAGGGAACTGCCTGGGATGGGAGAACTGAAGAGCACGGGGATGGGCAATATGGCTGCTTCAGTTTTGTACTTGGGAAGCTGAGGCTGCCTGAGTCGTACGGATGGAGTCATCAAGAAGGCAGGTGAGGTGTGGCACTGGTATTCGGAACACAGATCTGTCCCAGAGAGATATGTTTTTGAAATTCCACTATTTGGTAGCACAGATTGTCTTGACTCTGAGTGTCCCTTGCTTGAAGAACGTGGCCACTTCAGCTGCTGTGCAGGGTTTACACAGACCACACACTTGTGTTCCACCTCCCTGGTCTTTGAACAACAGGTGTTGGGAACCCCTTCAAAATGGAGACCTTTTAACATTGTTCTTTTCCTGCACCTCCTGTTGGTCAGTCAGTGTATTAGGGTTCTCAGAGGAAACAGAGCCAAAAGGCTAGAGATGCAGATAAATAATGACACAGTTGATGTAGATGGCAGAGATACAGATAGAGATGAGGAGATTTATTTTAGGAACTGGCTCACTCAAGTATGGAGGCCAAGAAGCAAGCTAGAGATCCAAGAAAGCTAGTGGTGTGATTCATTCTGGGTCCAAAGGCTTGAATCAGGAGGCCAAGGTGTGAGTCCTGGTCTCAGTCTAAGAGTCCCCAAGCCAGACTGCCAATGTCTGAGGGTAAGAGAAGATGGCTATCTCAGTTCGGGTAGGGAGAGTGTGAATTTGCCCTTCTTCTGCCTTTTTATTCTAGTCTGGGCTCCAGGGACTGGATGTTGCCCACGTTCTTGATGAGGGAGTATCTTCTTTACTTAGTCTCCTGATTCAAATACTAATCTCTTCCGGACACACGCTCACAGTCACACTCAGAAATCAAATTTTACCAGCTATGTGAGTATCCCTTAGCCTAGTGTAGCTGACGTAAACAATGAGCCATCACCATCAGATACTAACTAGTGTCCGCAGAGCTGGGCATCAAGCAGTGTTCACAAGGCACTGTGGTACCAGGGCTTGTCATGGGCTAGGAAGTGGATGGGGACAACACACCTAAAGGTCTCAGTTAGAGAATGATCCATGGGTTCCAGAAGTCATCCCAGTGACACCAGGGATGAGCAGGGGAAAGCCCTGAATCGGGTGTTCAGAGAAGCTGGTGTGGAGAATTGATACAAACCAACCTGTGAAATGCCCAGGATATGGGTCATAAATAGGTGGTGTTGGGAAGGGTATGGGGTCTTTGCCTCAGGCTCTCCCCAGAGGGGAAAAAAAACTGTAGCTGTTGGAACTCTAATACAACTTCAAATGACTTGAATTACTACATAAATTGTGAAATGCAGCTCATGGTTCTACTTGTTTTGCAACAGTCCTCCCCACCCTAGGAAGGATAGAAAAGCAAAGCAAAGCTAGGAAGAAAAGGGAGGGCTTTTATTGGACACTGGAAAGGATCTTTCATTGGCTTAATCTGTTCAACAGTTAACATTTCTGTCTCTCTCTCTCTCTCCCTGTTCCTCCCTCTTTCTCTCTTTCTTTCTCTCCCCCTCCCTCTCTTTCTCTCTCTCTCCACCTTCCCTACGCATATTCTCCTCACCCAACCTCCCTTCTTCCTCACTGCTTTCTGTCATGTGATTTAACATTCCTGGAAGATTCTGGAAGAGTCATGCAGGAATAATAGTAGATGTTAGGGAAATAGTTGTGTCTTGGTGCAAAGTGAGAAACGAAGGTTGAAGACAGTGACATTTATTGTGGTGCTGGTTGGGTGACTCTGTTAATCTTGACACACCTGTTACTGAGGTAAGATTCTGCTTCACCTGCCCTTCCCTCAAGAACTTCCTTTTTTGTTTACTTTGAGAACATGGATATCTGGGTGAAAATGAGTATATTTAACTGTAGAGGGGACAGGAAGAAGTTAGGTGTTCATTTGACTCAGTGCATAGTTCATTTTAATTTTTATTATTTTTTTGCCATGATATAATCCTGAGACCCCACTTAGATTCTCAAATCATTGTTTTCCTGGCTGTGTTGTCTTGAGTGAATCACTTAATCTCTCTGATCCTCAGTTTACCAAAACTTTGAGATGACAGTGATTATCCTTGTCTTACTTTCATTACAACTTAAAAAAAATTAGGATTAAATAAAATAACACATGTAAATTCCGTATAAAGAAACTAGTTACTGTAATTACCCTTAACGTCAGTTTGAGGTAGTTAGCAACAAAATGCACCTGCAGTAGAACTTTAGGGAAAAAAAGAAAGTAACAAACAATGGAATGGAATTCCAAGAAGGGTGACTGCAAATAGCAGAAACCCAAAGAAGAAGAGAGCTCTTATCAGCACTGAGTGTTGAACTTCCTGGCGGAGAAGACATAAAGGGAAATTAACTAATAAAAGATGTTCCATATTTCATCAGGAGACATCAACTTTTTACCAGAAATTACTGCTGATAATTTCACCCCTGCTTCTAGCTTAGGGTGGGCCCAGAAGATATTTGGTGAACTGAACCAATACAAATTAGACATGAATTTTGCCTTCAGCCTACTGGGGAAGAGTGTAGTATAAGAATCCTTACCTAAGGGGCCAGCCAGTTTGCTAAAGCTATTTATGAAAGAAATAGAACTTGTCTTTTTAAGAGCATTTCTTTTATCAACTCCCATTGTTTGGTCAGTCAACAATCATTTTGGAGGCACTGTTGGTTATGGAAACCACATTGGTTCTCTCCAGAGGGAGACAAAGGCGGTAAGGACCCAGGATTTCAACTTCTAGAAGCTATCCCAGAAAAAGACTTCTTCATGGATGCAAGGAGATATGTATATAAAAGATGCATGGTGGTATTGTTTGTATAGCAAGGAAAGTGAATGTAATGCAAAAGTCCTTCCATAGAGGAGTGGGTATATAAATGATGGTATCTCCCCACAGTAGAACATTATGCAGCTGTTAAAATGAACAATGTAAGGCCACGTGCTTCATCAAGGAAGTGTGCTGCTTCTTACGCTGCTTAGTGGTGAAAGCAAGTTGCAAAACAGCATATAGGCAGTGATTTCCTCTTTAGGAAAA
>RCUC01161012.1:0-137996 GCA_003697995.1 Taxidea taxus jeffersonii | reverse complement strand
ACATTTCCTGTAAGTTTGGTTTAGTGGTGATGAATTCTTCGAACTTCTGTTACCTGGGAAACTCTTTATCACCCTTTTACTGTGAATGATAGCCTTGCTGGTTAGAGTATTCTTGGTTGCAGATTTTTTTTTTCCTTTCAGCATTTTGAATGTTTAATGACATTCTCTTTTGGCCTGCAAAGTTTCTACTGAAAAATCAGCTGATAGTCTTGAGGGTTTCCCTAGCATATAATGGTTTTCTTTTTTGGGGCTGCTTTTAAAATGATCTCTTTATCACAACATTTGCCATTTAATTATTGTATATCTTAGTGTGGAACACCTTGGGTTGATTTTGTTGGAGGCTCCCTATGCCTCCTGAATCTGGATGTCTATTTCCTTCCACAAATTTGGGAATTTTTCAGCTATTATTTCTTCAAATAAATTTTTGCCTTATTTTCTCTCTTCTCTTTCTGAGATCCCTATAGTGTGAAACAAAAGCCTAGGAACTTTATAAGTAAATTCCACAAAACAGTAAAAGAAGAGTTAATACCTATTCTTCTCAAACTATTCCAAAAATTAGAAGAGAAAGGAAAGCTTCCAAATTTATTCTATGGGACCAGCATTGCCCTGATAACAAAACCAGATAAAAACACTACAAAATAAAAGTACAGACTGATATCCCTGATGAATATAGATGCAAAAATTCTCAACAAAATATTAGCAAACTGAATCAACAATACATTAAATACATCATTCACCATGATCAAGTGAGATTTATACCAGGGATCAATAGTGGTTCAATATTCGCAAATCAATCAGAATGATGCATCATATTAACAAGAGGAAAGATAAAATCTTGTGATCATTTCAATAGATGTAGAAAAAGCACTTGACAAAATACAACATTCATTCATGATAAAAACTCTCAACAAAGTAGGTTTAGAGGGAATAATATACCTCAACATAATAAAGGCCATATATGGAAAACCCAAGCTGACATCATCCTCAACAGTGAAAAACAAGAGTTTTTCCTATAAGGTCAAGAACATGATAAAGAATGTCCACTTTTACCAGTTTTATTTAACATCATAGTGAAAGTCCTAATCCCAGCAATCAGAGAAGAGAAGGACACAAACCCATCCAAATTGGTAAGGAAGAAGTAAGACTGTCACTATTTGCAAATGACATGATCTTATATTCAGAAAACTCTAAAGCCTCTACCGAAAAACTACTAGAATTGGTAAATGATTAATAAAGTTGCAGGATACAAAATTAACATGCAGAAATCTGTTGCTTTTATAAACACTAATAATGAAGTAGGAGAAAGAGAAATTAAGAAAACAGTCCCATTTACAATTACACCTGAGGTATGACTGACATTGTTTTAGTTGATGTTTACATTGGGCTGTAAACAGACCCTGAAAACTATTCCTTGATTCTCTCTTCTACCTTAACCGTCTAGTTCCCAAATTCAGAGAAGTTTAGAAAAATAAAGAAGGAAAACACAGAGAGTTGCAGAAAGTGATAACTGAGCCAGACTTCCAAAGGGACTATTAAAAAAAAAAAAAAAGACACAGGGTTCAAAAGAGCATATAATAACGTGAGCTTTATATAAGAGTGAATGCATGAGTTATCAAGGTAAGTAGGACTCAACTAGGTAAGATACATTAAAATGTAGTGGTGCTTTAAGCAGTGAATCCCAAATATGTGGGAAATTCCATTTATGAACCAACTCTTTCAGCAGTTTAATTGAGCTATAGTTGAAATGAGACAGATGTTGATGTTGCTTCCTCATTATACAACCTTGGGCACATTTTCAAACCTCCTTGAGACTCAATTCCAGTATCCATAAAATGATGGTAAGATATGAATTGCTGGTTTAATAAAATTATTAATAAAATGCCATGTATAATATATAATATGTATATCTACATATAAAATATGTAATATCATTTTAAACATAAGATAAAACAAAAAAAGATTACATTTTTAGCTAGGTCTGTTTTCAAATGCCAACTCCTGGACCTTTTCATCTTTCCCATTACTAATTGAATGATGAGTCCTGATTTGATTGCTATCTGGTGACCAACATTTAAAATGAAATTTTTGAAGTATAATGAGCAAAAGAGTTCGTCATATTCTCAAGCTTACATCCCCACACACATCACCCACAGTCAAATGTAAGCAGTTTATAACGATAAATGTGGGTGGCATTATCAGTGACAACATTTCTTTTTTACCTGAAGAAAATTAGGCTCAGAGGAAAAAAGCCCTGCACATTCAATCCCATCACAGTCAGAAAGCTGACAACACCTAAGACTAATTAAATGCCTGTTTAACATAGTTTTCTTTAACCAATATCTCATTACTATGATCTTAATTCTATTCCCTGAAGTTATGAGGCACTTTCTGGAGTCTCTCTTTTTTCTCCTACCATGCCATATAAGAGTGAGAATAACATGTGCAAAGATGTCTATCTGATGTCAATAATTTCATTTTAATAAGAAGCTTCTTGTTTTCCCATTTTTATTTGACAAGTGTGACTATATATTCCTGGAATTGAAATTAACCTTCTTTACTTTTTTTCTTTTATTAATAAAGATATTTATTGGAGCAGAGTGTAAGGGATTTTATACATAATGAAAACAAGGCATCTCATCGATTAAATACTTGGACAAAGCAACCATTTATTATCCAAATTAAAATTCAGTGCAGAAGGTACATTTATTTTATTTATTGGGAGCTTACTATGTGCCAATGAGGGGAAAAAAATCAGCCTCCACAATAAATAGAAGTTTGACTTGTTGAAAAGTTAAAATCTCAACTGACAAAAAGGTACTTACATTTTACTGCCCAGAACAAACACAGCAACCCCACTATATATCTTTAATGCTTTACTCTGCTAGACAAATAAACCTGGGACTCCTTAGTAGATCCCCAACCTCTCATAGTAATATGTTTTCTTTCAAATGCGTAGTATCAATATCTTCTCTTAAATAGTTATTGTTTTCTACTTTTGTCTGCAAGATATACCTTCTTCTCTGTTAAGGATATGATGGTCTTCTCTCTCCTCTGTCCCAAGTTCTCTTTCTCCCTGTTCACTATGAGACAGATGTCTGAGAGGATCTTAGGTTTTGCTCCTGTATAAATTATGAATTTTTCAATGTTATGACTGTGGTCATCCAGTGGTTGACTAGTATACATTCCCCATCTTTCTTCCTGAAATATTATTCTTATGAAGGATGAGGACCTTTAAAAAAATTCAGTCTGTGGTCATACTTCACACAACATAAACATATCCCTAGTGCTTTCCAAATATTATTAATTTCTACAGCAAACATAACAAGGTGTATATATAATACTACCAGTTTTTAAAATGAGAAGAATAAGATTTAGCAAGGGTAAATAATTTACCAAATATTACACAAGTAAGTGATAAAACTAGAACTTTAATGAACTTCTGATTCTTAGAACACAGATACTTAGATTAGAGAGCCCAGAAATAAAACCACAATCATATGGTCGGTCAGCTAATCTTTGACAAAGGATGCAAGAATATGCAATAAGAAAAAGAAAGTCTCTTCAACAAACGGTATTGAGAAAACTGGACCACTTTCTTACACCATACACAAAAATGAACTCAAACTGGATTAAAGACCTAAATGTTAGATCTGAAATCATAAAAATCCTAAAGAGAGCACAGGCAGTAATTTCTCTGATATCAGTCATAGCAGTGTTTTTCTAGATAGGTCCCCTGAGGCAAGGGAAACAAAAACAAAAATAAACTATTGGGATTACATCAAAATAAAAAGTTTCTGTACAGAAAAGGAAACAACAAAACTAAAATCCCACTGAATGAGAAAAAATATATGTAAATGACATATCTGATAAAGGTTTAGTATCCACAATATATAAATAAATTACAAAATTTAGCACCCAAACAACAAATAATCCAATTAAAAAAACCCCAAATTCACAGGGCTCAGATTTGCAATAAGTGCCGTTGGACTGTGTAATAAGCATCTTTACTTCAGTAGAAAGAAACATAGAGTAAAACTGCCCAAAGGATGAAAGGTAGAGGGAAACAAAATATCTAGTTACAGAGGTCAGCCCTGGGTAGATTAAAAATTTGGGGGATTTAGCCATAAAAAAAAAAAAAAAAAAGTAGGAAAGAGCCAAGAACAGACCCTCCTCTAAAGAAGACGTTCAGGGACGCCTGGGTGGCTCAGTTGGTTGAGCGGCTGCCTTCGGCTCAGGTCATGATTCCAGCGTCCTGGGATCGAGTCCCACATCAGGCTCCTTGCTCAGCAGGGAACCTACCTGCTTCTCCCTCTGCCTCTGCCTGCCATTCTGCCTGTGCTCGCTCCTGCTCTCTCTCTGACATAAGTAAATAATATCTTACAAAAAAAAAAATTAAAGAAGACGTTCAGATGATGAACAGACACATGAAAAAGTGCTCAACAATGGGGCGCCTGGGTGGCTCAGTCAGTTTAGTGTCAGCTTTGGGTAGAGGTCATGATCTCCAGGTCCTAGGATTGAGCTCCCTGATCAGTAGGGAATTTGCTTCTCCCTTTGCCCCTTCTCTCTGCTTATCCTTTCTCTCTCTTTCTCTCTCTATCAAAAAATGAAAAAAATTTTAAAAATTCTCAACATCAGCGATCATTGGGGAAATGCATATCAAAAACCACAATGAAATATCACATTACACCTATCAGAATGGCTAAAATCAGAAAGATGAGAAACCTGTTAGCAAGGGTGTGGAGAAAAGAAACCCTAAAATATATACACACCCTATGTTTATTGCAACATTTACAACAGCCAATTACTGAAGCAGCCCAAGTGAATATCAATAGGTGAATGGGTAAAGAAGATGTAAGATGTATGTATATATATATACACATACTAGTGCTTTCCAAATATTATTTTGTTTATTTATAACAAACATTTATGTATGTATAAATGTATATATATTTACAAAAATGTTTGTTATAAATAAACAAAATAATATTTGGAAAGCATATGTATATATATTTATGTATATATACATATTTATGTATATATACACATATATTGTGTGTATATATACATATGTATATATATTTATGTATATATATTTTTATGTGTGTATATATGTATATATGTTATATATATTATATATATGTATATATGTATACATATACATACATACATACATATATATGTATGTATATATATAAATGTTTGTTTATATATAACATTTATACATAATGTTATAAATAAACAAAATAATATTTGGAAAGCATATGTATATATATTTATGTATATATACACATATTATGTATATATATGCATATATATTTATGTATATATGTATATGTATATACACGGCATAATAATAATATTATGTTTATACATATATACATATATATGCATATATATATTTCTCAGCCATAAAAAAGAAATAAAATCTTGTCATTTGCAACAATATGGACGGACCTAGAGTGCATAATGCTAAGTAAAATAAGCCAGTCAGAGAAAGACAAATGATTTAACTCATATGTGTAATTTAAGGAACAAAACAAATGAACAAGGGAAAAAGAGACAAAACAAGAAACAGACCCTTAACTATAGAGAACAAACACATAGTTACCAGAGGGAAGGTGGTGGGGGAATGGATGAAATAGGGTAAGGGGGTCGAGAGGACTCTTACCATGATAGTACTAAGTGATGTATACATTGTTGAATCACTGCATCATACACCTGAAACTAACATAATGATATATATTATACTGGAATTAAAATTTTAAAAAATAATTAAAAAATAAAAGTCAAAAAGGAAAAATAAAAATACCTATTACTTATTTATAATGCATAGAGAAGATATTACTTTCCAAGCAATTTGTCTGAAGGAGTATTTTTTGCAGGGAAAGTGACTTTGATAACTGAAGGACACAAAACTGCGAGTATTTTAAAGCAGAAGGAAAGAATCATTGACCTCAATGAAGAAAACATGGAGCAAGCTATAAAGCTGAGCAATGCTTGAGGACCTGGTTGGGCTGGGTGGGTAGACAGGAAGCTCCTGGTTGACAGAAGGACTGATCAGGAGTTCTGAGGAAAGTATGAAGGACTCCTGAGTTTATGGTGATGTGGATATACTTTCTGTACATCATCTTCACTAAATCTTTAGTGATTATTAAATTGTATGCTCAAGATCTTTTATTAAGAGAGTTTTTTTTTTTGTTGTTTTTTTAATGAAAGCATGTGGAGAGTTGCCAAGCCCTGTTCAAGCATGGACAAGGACAGCAGATGTTGTCTGCAGGGGCAGCCAATTAATGGGTATGGTATCTGCCACTGAAAGATGTGGATAAGAAACTAAAAGAGAAAATGCATAACTCCTGTCATTGAGCCCTTAAAATTTAGTTGAAAATTGGAATAAAGATTAATATAAACATTTAATATCTTAAGTCGCTGAATTGGTATATCAGTAAGGGAGATGGATTTCTCAGGACACTTGCAGTGAATTAAAATCATTTAAAAATTAAATACCATTTATAATATTTTTACATGTTAAGTACTTTACATTATTATAATAACAAAAGATGTATAGTTATCTATTTAGAGAAGATTAAAAGATAGTTTCTATGTTGTCCTTATACTACCAGAAACTGAGATATATGTGGATCCCATTTTGATTTGGGGACATAAGAATTATTTTCCTAAGACAATAGTACCAGCTAGGATTGTTACACAAGGCCAAAATGGCTAAAATTTTGCCATATGACCATAAAAGAAATCTCAGATGAGGCCCAATTCAAATTCTCTTCTACTTAAATATATTTATTCTGTTCTCAGGTTTAGTGTTACCAAATCTCTAAATGCCTGCTATCTGTAGCATATTCTTTTAGACGCCACAAGGAACAAAGGAAGTAAATGGCAAAAGTTCTTCATTCCAGAACATTGCCACAAAAGAAGCAAAGCTCCTTAAAGTGCTTCCTGGAGTCATCTAAATGCAGAGTATCTCCAATCTGAGCCCTCCTTGATACCATTCACAGAATATGTGTGACGTGTGACAGGACTGCTGTCTGTCTAGATCTAAAGAATCTAAAGAAAAAGCAGAAATCTGAAGAAAAACTAAAAACACAATGTAATGGTGACAAGGGGTTGACTTTTTTTTTTCAAACCAATACACCCTAACATCATTAGAATGTTTTTCTATTATCGTGTGCTCTTTTATATTCTATCATGAGAACACTTTTTCAGGAAATTAGATCTAAAAAATATGGTTATATTTTTCTTTATCACTCTAATGGCAGATTTTGTACCAAAAGAGAACATTTAAAAATAATAATAATAATAGATAATAATTTCCTTTGACAAGGACTATAATGAGAACATAAAATGGAGGGAGTACAAGTATACATTTATTTTTGTGACAGATATATCAATGCACAGGAAATTGTGGACCATTAATCTATTTGTATGTCAGGCTTAGGTTGGATTATCATGGATCTCAGAAAGTGCCATATCCTATATCAGTTTCTCTCTCCAGGAGGAAAATTATTTATCTGGTGGAATATGGAAGAATACAAATTGAAAGTGCACATGTTGCTTGCTGAACTACATATAGAAGCATTTCTTTCAGCAATTCTGTAAGCATCCATTTTCAAGCATCATATGACATAATTACCATAATTAATTAGCCTTATGGGGCAGTGCTCAGCAGTCACCTGCTTTCAAAAGGAAATTAAAGTCACTGTTCCTGATAAATGAAAGAATCATTATGAATGTGGCTAAAATTATAGACCATAGTGTTCTTATCATGTCAGGTTTTCAACAGAGAGGAAAAGAAATAAATATTTTTAGGGGTCACTAAACTTTCTATGGAAAAAAAAGAATAGTTAGATGAACTATGCAAGTATTTACCAGTCAATGAGATAACCAAAGATCAAGGGTTAGAACTGCCATAAAACCTTTAGGTTTATGCATTTTCAATGCTTGTCATCACATTAATAGTAGAGCTCTTTCCTGTATCAGATAGAAGAGAAATGTAGAACAATGAAAACAGACTATATCTCATTTTTAGTAACTTGTATGTTTCTAAATAACTTTAAATTTTGAAAAAATATTTTAAAAATAAACTGCTTGATTATATATGTTTTGATGTAAGGCAGAGTCTTGGGAAAAAACAAACAAACAAACAAACCAGCATGTTTCAGGATTGAGCTTAGCTATAGATAAACTGGGATATTTGCTTAAAAGGGTGAAAAATATTGTACACTGTCTGACCTCAGGAAGGATAGACACTAACTAGGACTACCCAGGACTAACAAAACTAGGAATTGGTGTGAAAAGAGTTTGTGTTATACTCTCACATGCTCCATGTTGATCTTACCATATATAGAAGGTTGAATGGAGGTCCCTGGAAAGGTGCGTCCAGGTCCAAATCCCTAGAAACTGGTAAAGTTAACATTTGTGAAGAGGGTCTTTGCATATGGAATCTAGAGATGTGGTCAGCTTGGACTACTGGGTGGGTCTGAGATAATGGCAAATACCTTTACAATAGAGAAAAGGAAACCCAGATAGCAGAGAAGGTGGCCATGTGAATATAGAAGTAGAGACGGAAGTGACACAGCTACAAGCTAAGGAATGGTAAAGATTGCCAGCAGCTACCAGGAGAAAGGCATGGAATGGGTTCTGTCCAGAGCCTTGGGTCAGAGTGAGCCCTGCTGACACCTGAATTTCAGATTTCTGGCCTCTAGAATTGTGAGGGATTACATTTATGATGCTCTATGCATCTCAGTTTATGATGATTTGTTTCTGCAGCCCTAGGAAACTAACACACTATATCATCCCCCAAATGAAATGGTAAATGAAAATATGCCAAGAGCAAAAGGAAAGAGGGACATTTACATTTTTTTAACCACCAAAACTGTTTGGGAAAGGTTAGTTGTAAAATATGCTGACATTCAGAAGCTTGGCCAAGAGAAAGGAATGGGAAGCCTGGTTCTGGCAAGGTGAGGGAGAAGCTCCAGATGGGAATGGCCCATGGTGAGATGGTCTCTCTTATGTAGTTACTAAATAGAACATCTAATGAGAAAAACAAACTCTGCTTTGGTTTATAAAAATAATATAATTAAAGAAAACCAATCTGGTGTGAAGGCAGGCAGGCACAGCAGCAGGAGGCTGGGCACACACTGAGTAGAAGAAGAAATCTGTTGGTAGAAAACTTGGCAGACTCCTGGGGAAGACCAGAGGAAGGGAAAAGAGGCAGATGCTGGCCAATTTCATCCTGTGAATGGAATCAACATTGTTGAACCATTGACTATCAATTTAGTTCCCCATGCAGTGTGAACAGCATAGTGTTCCCCACTAAAGTGCCATGCGGTCATCGGACTGTTTGAGGGGTTTAAGATGACCTGATGGAATGTGTGAACTGCACCACTTTCTGTTTTGCAAGATAACCTCTTCTGGAACTCTTAATGACCTCTTCAGAACTCTGAGTTTTTGTTTGTTTCTTGTTTTTAGAATGTGAAAGTCCTTGAGAAGGCATAATGGTCTCCATTTTCCTAAATATTTGTGTTCTATTTCAACTACTTGGCAGATGGGTAAATACCAAGATATAGTATTTTAAATTCTTTCCACAATGTTCAGCATGGTTTAACAGTTGACAGTCAGTCTAATATATCAGGAAGATTACACTGTGTGAAATATTATTTCATTTGATAATGACAATTTCATTGTTATTCTATGGAGCAGGTGCCATGGTGGGGGGCAGGGGGAGTCACAGTGATGAATTGGCATCATTTAGATCTTCCTAATATGATAATTTTCCAGTAATCCTAAAACCTCTGCCCCAGTTCATATCAGGTTTTAGCTACAGGACTCTGACTACCCTTCTGGCTACAGTTTTCTGCCTGTAAGTCAGCAAGAGGAATACAAAGGGCAGAGAGCATTCAATGAAATATAGTGAGTAAAATGAAATAGTTTGGCATGGTGACAGATCTAAAGTCAGCTTTGTCATTCATTTGTTGTTTGGTATAATAGAAGTTTCTTACCTGTACAGAGTCTCAGTTTCCGTGTCAGTCAGGAGCTATAATCTGTGCTCATAATTAATTTACCCACTTATCTGTCAGTGGACAATTTTGTAGCTTCCAGTTTGGGAATACTATGAATAACACTGCAATAAAATCTGTATATATTATTTTGGTGAATATATGTACAGTTTCTGCTGAGTATTTACTTAGAAGAGGAATTACTGGGGTATATTTTATGTTCTTTGAAAATGCAGCTAACCAGTTTTCTGAAGTAGATATATAAACTTTACTCTTCCAACTGCATTACTGTAGAGTTCTATTTGGTCCACATCCACACCCACACACAGTATTGAACATAATCACATATCAGCTACTTATTTTCTCCCTGAAATCTGTTTCCTCCAAAGACTTGCACATTACAGTAAGTGGCATAGCTGCATTCCACACCTGTGTGTCTGCATTGATTTCTCTCTCTGAGTCCAGTGAAGAAGCACAAGGCCTGATAATTCTATTTCTAAACATCATTCTAATGTGTCAGCTACTGTCTCTCTCTTCATTGCCCACTTTCTAGTGTAAATAAACACCATTTCTCACTTTGTCTACTGCAATAGCTCCCCATCCTTCCTAGGTCCCTATTTTCCCTATTTATCTCATTCTCTCCAATTCATTCATAGAGTAGCCAATGAGGTATTTTCTAAAATAAACTGGATTCTTTTATATCCCTGTTTTAAAATGTCCTATAATTATGTTTTCAAGATTCATTCTTCACACCATTCCTTTTTATGACTGAATAATATTCTACTATATAATTATACCCCATTTTACTTATCCATTCATTTGTAGATGGGCATTTAGATTGTTTACATCTTTTGGCTATTATAAATAGAGCTGGTTATGAACATTTGTGTACATCATACTCAGGGAAAGAAGCCAGACACAAGAGGCCACACACTATACGATTCTACTTATGTAAGGTATCTGGAATAGGTAAATCTATAGAGAAGGAAAGTAGGCTAATAGATTCCAGGGGCTTAGAGGATGATGAACAGAGAGCAACTGCTTTGTGGGTATGAGGTTTGCCTTCCAGGTGATGAAAAGTTCTGAAACTAGGTAGTAGAGATAGCTAGACCACATCACGAATGCACATAAACTAGTGACTCGCACACTTTAAAATAGTTACAAATGGTAGATTTCATGTTCTGTGTATTTCACCACCATAAATTCTATTATAGAGATGTTCGAACAACTTCTGTGCACTCTTTCTTTTCAGTGTTCCAGAATTCATTGTTTATGCACCACACCCAGTGCTTCTGTGCATTTTAAATGCATGAATTTTATAGTGTGTCAATTATATTCCAATAAGGCTTTTAAAAAATGGGGGAGGTTAGCTAGAGGCTGTGACTGTCTGTTGACCTGTGAGTTGGACCCCAGCAATCAGAGGCCCTTCACCCCCTTGACTCTCCTGAGAATGTGGGTTCCACTTGGCTTCTCCACTCCCAGATGCTGCTGAAAGGACATGGCCTTGAGATGGCAATGTGGTGCTAGGACTGAATATATGACTGAACCCAGTTAAGGCCTCTCTGTGAGTTTTTATGATTTGGTGGGCAAGTGTGGAGGCCTACTTGACTTGAAGGTGCTCAAGGCAAGCCCTGTGAGTTCTAGCTCTGCCGCTTTCTTCAGTCTCTTCTTGCCCACTGTATATGGAGACCGGTTTCAGATTGCACCTGCAGTGCCCCCCAGGAACTTGCAAACCCACAAAGCCCTTCATATAATTTCCATTTTACTTCAGCCAAATTCTAAATTTCTCATCTTAGATAATCTGACACCTTTGGAGCTTTTATTTTCATCGGGAACCCTTCTCTTCCAATTAAGTCACATCCAGACATTTTTATCTTTTTAGTTCCTACAACACACCGTTACTTACTTTTTAGTTCCTACAACACACTGTTACTTCCTTACTCAGCCCCTCTGTACTTGCCATTCCCTCTGCATGAAATATCATCCTTCTCCTCTCCCCTATTGCTGAATTCTTCTCATTCTTTACATTCTACTTTAAATTTTATCTCCACAAACAGAGTTCCCCTCACCCTTTACAAGTAGCCCTCAGGTTCTGCCTTATGAGCTCACAGTCGTTCAGTAAGTTCTATCTCGACTTCTAGTCCATTTCATCTATACATCATCCCAATTTATTTATAATAACTGATTTATTTGTTTACCTGTTTCACATCTGTTGCCACCCCACTGGAGTGTAAGCCCCATAAGAGTGGGGAAGGTGTTTACTTCATTTACCACTAACAGTGTCTGGTACAGTCATTGCTTAAAAAACATGTATTGAGCAAAATATTCGATTATTATTGCATGCCTCTCACTGGTCTGCATTGGAAGTTCACATTTCTATAGACTCTGAGAATAAAGGTACTTGACACATTTATGTGGAGAATTCTTATTCTGTCTGATCCATACAGAACTCCAGCAACTTTTTTTTTTTTTAAGAAATGAATGAGTGAATAAATTAACATTGAAATGTATGCTGAGTTTTAAAATTTTAAATGTAAAATATATCTTAAGAGTAATACTTTTTATTTTAGTTTAGTTTTCTTAATATTTGAAAATTTTATTCTCCATATATATTCACTATATATCATAAATAATCATAGATGTAATAACTGCTTTCAACCTAAGTCAAGTTTCATATGGCCAGCTTTGTAACTACTTAAATTATGGAGACAAGGTAAATTTTAATTTTGATATTTTTATAATTAGATTAGTTTACAGTTAGACTAATTATAATTAGGCAAATTATAAAATGTTTGTATATAAAGATAAATGGATTATAATAACTATCAGCCATTTTCTAGGTGTGTGGAAAATCCCTTAGTTTCTCTGTGACTCACTGTTTTCATCTATTTTAAGCAAAGATTGGGTTAACTGAATGTTACAGTCTCTTTGAGTTCCTTTTTGACACAGAAATTCCTTCTACAGATCTGCTCATTGGTTGCCATTCACTCTATTTCATTCTGCCGCTTCTACAAAAATAAATCTTAAAATGAGCCACCAGACCATATTTCAATTCTAATGGGAGTTATACTTTTGTTTGTACAATTCCTTGTTTATTACTAGTTTAAGTTATTTTTTTAAAGTTATTTACCAAATCACAATCATATCTTAATACAGCTGGTTGTCTAGAAGTCCCTGCTATTTCATTTTGCAAGGAGAGATACAGTTCAAATTGAGCCTGGGAATTTATACACACCGGTAATTAGTTGAGCCTTGTAAATTGCAGTTTCTCTCCTTGTAAGGCATCTCAGAGATTTTTGTGTCAAGACATGAAACAACATAATATGTCAAGATTTGGGAAAATATATGCCAAACTGTAATGGCTTAGTTGAAAACACAGCTGGTTGGGGAAGAAAAAGCAGGAAAATTATAGGATACAAGTAACACATGTAGTGTTTTTGGAATGTCTCTAAAGATACCCATACAGTCTGCAGATTTTCCTTCCTGTGGGTAAGTTTAAGATGAAGCAGCCAGGAATATTTGGTAGTATTGCCCCATTACTTTGGGAACTAATTAATGACAGAAAAGAAAAATAGGAGAACTTCTTGGAAGTGACAAAACAAATGTAAATTATCATGAATAGATTGAAAACATTGATCAAAAGTATTGGAAAAATTCATATTGGTGATATCCCTCAGATATGCATTGCCTTTTTTTTTTTTTTTTCCTTTCTAAGCTTTAGTATTCTAGCTGTGCTGCCTTTTAAGGAGCCTTTATGATTGTCTCAGTTAGCAGAGTTTGTATCTTTTCTCCAAACAGCATTACTTGGGTAAAGCATGCAAAGCCATGTAAAACCTTGTCTAATTATTTCATGTTTGTGAGACACTTTCCTCATGTGATTGCAGGCCCTCTCGGGTGGAAGTGGGTGCCTTGTGCAAAGATAAATACTGCTTCTTGTCTGGTTAATTCAATTCCACAAATATTCATTCTGTGTCCCAACACAGGCTACTACAAAAATTAGGCATAGACACAAATGTTTTTATCTCAAAAGGGTACCTCAGTGCTCTTCCACATTGGATAACACTTGCCTATTTTTAAATCTTGTCATATAAACTGGAAACGCTGAGTTTTGGGTGTCTATGGGGTAGTGCTGGAATGCATCTGTGAGAAGCAACCTGGTGCTCTTACAGCTTCCTGGGAAGGAGGTTAGAAAAGATGATCTGTATGGAGCAGGGGCTGGGCTTTAACAAAATGAAAAACCTAGTAGCCAAGAGCCCCAGGGAGAACTGAAAAATCAGTGAAATATTTTAGTATCTTCATTGATGAAGACACAGATTTTACTATAGTGCTTTAAAATCTTTTTTTTTTAGATTTTATTTATTTTTTTTTTGACAGACAGATTACAAATAGGCAGAGACACGCAGAGAGAGAGGAAGGAAAGCAGGCTCCCCACTGAGCAGAAAGCCCGATGCATGACCTGAACCTAAGGCAGAGGCTTTAACCCACTGAGCCACCCAGGCGCCCCTACTACAGTGCTTTAAAAACCATATTAACAAAACCACCTTCTTAATCCATTAGTGATGAAAGCTAAGCAATGCTGAGAAATCCTTATCCTGTGTGGGCAGAAAGTAAAAATATCAATCACTATTATATTCTGGATTCTGGGTAAAGCATGTCCCATAAACATTGTCATTTTGATCTTGTAACACAGAGTGATAAGTTTTATTCCCTCATTTTACATAAGGTGGAACTTGGGCTCAAAGACACAAAATGTCTGTTTCAATGTCATGGAACAAAAAACTAGCTGAAACCTTAGTAAAGGATGTTCTATGGGACCTTCTTTCCCGGCTCTCTTTGCTATCATGTACAGTACTATGGAACGGAGTGGTATGTGTTGATATTCCTGCAACAAATTGTTATATATAGCTTAGAAAAATGTATATTATTCTATATTTTTAGGTAGCATGCTTATTGAAATTTTAACAGTTGCTATATAAAAATAGTGAATGCTATTATGTTTTCCTCCAGCAAAAAAACAACAAAGAAAAACTATACAATTTAATTTTACATTTGAAATATAGGCTAATCACAGTAGCCTATAAAGTTATTCTCTGGAAAGTTGTTCTGTAAAACAAATGTTACTGATTTTAATTAGAGTACATGTATGCACAATTTCACATTTAATGCTGAAATGGGAAATTAAAGAATTCAATCTCATTGGCCTTAAGTCAATTCAGAATGAAAAAATAACTTCTCACTTCAGAGCCTATGCAATAAACACGGCTTTAAAGTTCTGTCTTTGAATTTCAGGCCAGTCATTTTTTAAAATCATTTAGAAGTTTCCATATTTCACCGAGGTACCTTCTATCTATATTCCTCTTCCTCTGCCATTTTGTTTCCTGCCAGGAAACAATGCCAATGTGAAAGTAGAAAGTTTTCAAAGGGCCAGACACAAAGGCAATAAGAAGCTCTCAAAAGGGTACCTTGTAAAGGTTTTCCTTATGAAAATGTTTTTGAGTAATTTTCATTTCTCGATAGCTGCATAGCCTCATTCGTAATGCACACTGCATTTTACTCTAATTCCCTTTCTCTCTAATAACCACTGCAGAGCACATTTCTGCTTAGCTTTCATCAACAATGGATCGGGTTACCTAGGAGAGCTGCTTGTACTCACATGACCTAAAATAAAATGTAATGGAAATATAATAAAAGTTAGTTAAGCATCCTAACGACCAAGTCTCTCATCTTTGGTATATGTTGGATAAACTGATTCATCAAGGAATAGAAAGAAAACATAGCACCTCTTTGGAGAGAGACACTTAATTACTCTACAGTGCCTACAGGAAAAAATGCACATTTCTCCCAAAGTGCTCTTTAGGGTCCTCCATTACACACGTCAAATTCACTTCTCTATGGGATTTGCACCCCTATAGTTGACAAGCTAGGACTACAGACTGGGTCAGAGTAGGTCAGGAGTTTTAATAGTGGAGTGGAGCTTCAAGGGTATTTTTGTTTTCATTTTTGTTGTGTTGTTTTTTTGCTTTGTTTTCTTGTTGTTTTTGTCTGTATGTTGGTTTTTCAAAGTAGAGGCTGAGCCCAAGACAAAGAAAGTTTAGAGCAAATCTTCCTCAGAATTGAGGCATAATATTCCTTCCACACCACTGTGGTGTGGAAACACCAGGCTGAGAGAGTGAATAAATGAAAGTATTCATAAGCTTGAACATAAAGCTGAAGTTGGAAACCATTTATGAAGTAGTCAGTTGGTCTATCACATGGAAAGATTTAGGATAGGAATTATACTTTCTATGCATTTCACAAGTCTCTCTTTTCTCTCTCTTGTTCATGAAAAACTCCATCCACTGCTCATACAGCCATTTTCCATGGAGGTCAGATGCTGCAACTCACCTCTCTGCTCTGAACACCGATGGCATAGAATTGCCAGGAAAGTTGAAACTGAGCTAGTAGAGCTGGAAAGTGGGAGGTGGATAAAACAAAGCAATTAAAATTGGAGACTCTCAGCCTAAGTATTGAAAACCCATAAATTTTCTTTTTACCTGAGAGACAACATTACTTATAGTTAAGAAACCAGACCCTAGAGCCAGGCTGGGTTTGCATCCTACCTTTGCCACGACCTACCTATCTGACTTTGTCATAATTACATTTCTGTGCCTAAAATGAGACAACAGTAATACAAATTATGAGGTTGTTATGAGCACTGAATGAACTGACAGCAATGGAAAAGCACTATCGATGACAGACCTTTTCCTTGCTTCAGATCTGATGACCTTCCTCTAGCCCTAGGCAGAAATTAACTCTAAAAGTGAAAATAGTCAAATTGTTTCCAGCTTCATTAACCTCCCTTTCTTTTTCAAACCTCTGTTCTTGTCAACTGTTTTGTTTTGTTTTGGTTTTGTTTTTTTAATAGAATCCCTAACATACCTCTAAGTATTTCACTGGATGTCATTCATTGCACTTAGACACATGCTATGTACACCCCAGTAATACATCAAAACTGGTGTTATTTTATATAGTTATCTTTCAAATCCTTTAAAAATAAAAAAAAAGAAAATATTTTATTTTGCCTTTATTTTTCTTTGACACTTTTCTTGTTTCTTATATATGTCTCAGTTCCTGTTCTATATCATTTTTTCCTGCCTAAAGTGCTTCTTTTTAAGATTTCTTGCAAGGGGACGCCTGGGTGGCTCAGTTGGTTAAGCAGCTGCCTTCGGCTCAGGTCATGATCCCAGCGTCCTGGGATCGAGTTCCACATCGGGCTCCTTGCTCGGCAGAGAGCCTGGTTCTCTCTCTGTCTCTGCCTGCCACTCTGTCAGCCTGTGCTCACTCTCCCTGACAAATAAATAAAATCTTAAAAAAAAAAAAAAAAGATTTCTTGCAGGAAAGTTTTAATGATGATTAATCCTTCAGGCTGTGTGTGTGTGTGTGTGCGCGCGCGCGCGCGCGCACACGCGCACATGTGTACTCACACATACACCAAATAATAACTGGTTTCTTTCACTGTTGATAGAATTTTGTTAAATATAGAAGTCCAGGTTTTTCTTTTCTTTTGTTTTGTATTTATACTTCTTTTTGTTCTCTGAGAATACTAAGCTTGTGGTTTGGTGGCTATAATTAATTGTGGAAATCTCTTGGCCATTATTATTTCAAGTATTGCTTCCACTCAATTCTTTCTTCTTCTTCTCTCATATTTTAATTGTATGCCTATTATACCTTTTGAAATTCTCCCACAGTTCTTGGGAAGTTTCTATTGAACTATCTGCAAGATGTCTGACACTTGTTTCCAGTATATCCAATATACTAATGAGCCCTCAAAGGCCTTCTTCAGTTATGTTTCAGGCTTTTATCCCTAACATTTTGATTCTTTGTTACAATTTCTGTCTCTGTTTTTGTTACAATTTCTGTCTCTCTGTTTATATTACCTGTATGTTTTTGAAAGTTGTCTACTTTTTTCCTTTTAGAGTTCTGAATGTATTAATCATAGTTAATTAAACTTTTGTCTAATATTTTAAAAATCTGTATCTGAGTCTAGTTCTTTTTTAAATTTAATTTTATTTTATTTCTTTTCAGTGTTCCAGCATTCATTGTTTATGCACCACATCCAGTGCTCCATGCAATACCTGCCCACCATAATACCCACCACCAGGCTCACCATCCCACCATTCCCTCCCCTCCAAAACCCCCAGTTTGTTTCTCAGAGTCCACAGTCTATCATGGTTCATCTTCCCCTCTGATTTTCCCCAACTCGCTTCTCCATTCCATCTCCCAATGTCCTTCGTGTTATTCCTTATGTTCCACAAGTAAGTGAAACCATATGATACTTGACTCTTTCTGCTTGACTTATTTCACTCAGCATAATCTCCTCCAGTCCCATCCATCTTGATACAAAATTTGGGTATTCATCCTTTCTGATGGAGGCATAATACTCCATAGTATACATGGACCACATCTTCTTTTGCCATTCATCCACTGAAGGGCATCTTGGTTCTTTCCACAATTTGGTGACTGGCCATTTCTGCTATGAACACTGGGGTACAGACGGCCCTTCTTTTCACTACTCTGTATCTTTGGGGTAAATACCCAATAGTGCAATTGCAGGGTTATAGGGAAGCTCTATTTTTAATTTCTTAAGGAGTCTCCACACTGTTTTCCAAAGTGGCTGTACCAACTTGCATTCCCACCAATAGTATAAGAGGGTTCCCCTTTTCCCACATCCTCTCCAACACATGTTGTTTACTATCTTGTTAATTTTGGCCATTCTAACTGGTGTAAGGTGGTATCTCAGTGTGGTTTTGATTTGAATCTCCCTGATGGTTAAACATGATGAACATTTTTTCATGTGTCTGTTAGCCATTTGTATGTCTTCTTTGGAGAAGTGTCTGTTCTTGTCTTCTGCCCATTGAGTCTAGTTCTGATACTGACTTTCTCATTTGTACTATAGGTTTCTTTTTCCTTTTTTTAAATTATTGTTACTTGACATGCTTTGTAATTTTTTTGTTATAAGTCAGACGTCTTGTACTGAGTATTAGGAACTGAGGTAAATGGGCCTTTAGGGTAAGGCTGTGTTAATCCAGCTAAAAGTTGGGTTGAATTTAATACTCTATGTAGTTATAGATGCCAGAAGCTTCAAATTCTTCTGATACTTTTGTTTTTATCTCGGCCATCGACTTTAGGCTTCTAAGAATCATCCTCAGAGAGTCTTTGTCTTGAAGCTCTTTTAGCTTTACACTAGTGTTCTTGAGTGGAGTCCCGTTGTTGTAGAAGTAATGTGTGTGTGTGTGTGTGTGTGTGTGTGTGTGTGTGTGTGCGTGTCAGTGGGAGTATTCTCTAATCTTAATGATTAACTCTTAGTTTTTCAGTGGGCCTGGACCTCAGGACTGTGACCTTCACCAGTGGAATAGCCCCCTTCATTCCCTTAATAAGAAAGCTATAAGAACCTGGAAAAGGGGATAGCAGCAAAGGGGTGGATTGTTCTTTTTCATGTAGGAAAAAACTCTGATAAAGACTTTGTTGTGAAGAATACTTTGTGCATTTAAAAAATAATAATAATTACTCTTCCTCATCCTCAGCCAGAGTCAAAAAGGTATCTTTCTAATATCTACATTATAGAAACCTGGTGGGGTTCATGGATGAAGACCATAAAGTATGGGAGCCCATAAGACAGCACATCTGGAGGTTCTTACTCTCCCTAGACCACACTTGGCCTCCAGAAGTCATTCAGCAGCATTCAGAATTACTATTTTTCCCCTTAGTTCTCTCTAAGAACTCCTGTTCCAGGTAAGCAGATCTTGTCTATGACTGCCTGGATTCACCACTCTCTCTAGATTCAGTGTGGAAATTTGTTTTGTTAATTCAGTCCTCTGGTCTAAGAAAAGTTTTTACTGTTTGAATATTTCTGCTGTTTTCTTATAAGAATGGCAGTGACAACTTCTAAGCTCTTTACATATCAGAGCTAAAACTGGAAGATTCTTCATTTCTATCAGTAACTGAATGGAATCAAAAAATAAAGTATAAAAATTTAAAACTTATAAGAACAGAGGGATTATGATCCATATACTTGAAGGGATAAAAGGAAGAAGATCCCATAAAGTTTTATAGTGAAACTTCTCAATAGGAGCCATGATTTTCTGTGGATGGTAAAACCCAAGAGATACGACACAGTAAGAGAGTTAGGTAAATAAAAGCTCCTATATCATCCATTTTTTTCAAACTGATCAATTGTGGTTTCCTATTATCCACTTTATTGTCAGACAGCAAGCTGGAGAAAGACAGAGGAAGGTCTGGTGAATGGAAGATATCCAGCCTGTTATTCTTATTGCCAGCCCCATATGGTAATAATGACAGCAATCATCTACAGCAAGATGATGATGATAGGAACAATATTAAGGAGGAAAAACCTGGTTACTGTGGGGAATTCTCAGAAGAAAAGAGTTTCTGTGCATTGAAGACCAACTTTTTCATGTCCAGTAAATCTTCAGAGGATTTATTTTAAGATATTATTTATTGAGAGAAAGAAAAAAAGAGAACACACAGAGGGATAGGGAGAAGCAAACTCCCCACTGAGCAGAGAGCCGAGCATGGGGCTTGATCCCAAGACCCTGGGGTCATGACCTAAGCCGAGACAGATGCTTAGCCAACTAAACCACATAGGTGCCCCAATTTTCAGAGTTTTGAAGAAGTAAAAGAGATTATAACTACATTAGAGAAGGCAAATAAACGGGAGGGGGGAAACCCCTTGAAAGCAGGAACATGCCTCAATTCTTCCATTTTCAGGATTTGTTCCTGTGCTTGTAGTTCTTCCTCTATTTACAGGGTCTTCACATAGTATCTCCTGTGCTACCTTTTTCCCATGCTTTGGAGTTTCCTTGAGATACTATTTTTTTTTTCCTTTAAGAATAATTTCTAATAGAAATTACTCTTATTTTTCTGAATTTCCAAAGCACATTTTGATTCTCTCACATAAATTCCAGTACATTCTGTCAGACATTTTTGGGTTTTATGTGTGGTTTTCTTCATTCATTAATATATTTACAAATCAGTTATTAATGTAAAGGCATGGAAAAGTGAAACCACACAAAACATTAATATAAGCTGCTAAAAATTTGTCATAGTTTGTGGTAGAAGAAAAAATTGTGAAAATAATAATGGCCAATTAATAAAAGGCTATGACAGGCACTCTAAGCAAAAGAGTTTGGATTTTTTTCTGCCGTCTTAAGTGACTCTAAAATAAAAAGTAATGGTATGTCCTAATTTGACCTAAGAGATTTTGTAGTAAGTTAGAGTATATATTGTCTTCCTTCATTCTTAAGTTCCTCTAAATATTCTATATGTAATTATTGTTAGATTGATAAATATGTGAATTAACATTTTCCATGAGAAAGCAAAACAGACCCCGAAGACTAAATGTGCCATGTAAATTAGCTAGCTGATGGTAGAGATCATGCTCTGATTCCTAGTCTAGAACTCTGTGTTACAACACAATGTGGTTTCCCCATGCTCTTTCTATCACTGTTCTCTACCCATGTTTGGTCCCATGGTATCATCAACCAGTATTTCATGGTACAACCTGCTCTCTGCTAGACCATGCATATAAGCATATTTTCCCTGCCAAATGAGTCACAAATTATTAATAGACATTAGGGAGATAATTTTAATGGATGAGGGGAACAAAGCATTAGTTCTCTCTTACTTACATTCAGCCAGTCCTGAAACATTCCATCTAGTACATATTCATGAAAGAGGACACTGTGTAAATTACCCACTCCCAAGACAAAATACAGGGGCTTGGTAATCTGCAGTAGAGGAAGGATAACTTTAAAGTTAGGAGAGTAATGTGTAAGATCTGTACTTAGAAATCATATAATTGGAACCTCAGTAATTTTCTCTTGGGTATCATATTAATATTTTAGATCAGAATTTCCCAAACTTTCTCTGCTCAAGGTACCTTTGGTATCTCAGTAATTTTTCATAGGGACCCTAAGCCAATAAAATTAACTAATACCACTTAGGCCTTTTGAAAAATTAATACATATAAAATAGAAGAAATTTGCCACAATTAAATACTATTACTAAAGGCACATGTGTGCCTATTTTTTTTAAGATTTTATTTATTTATTTATTTATTTATTTATTTATTTATTTATTTGACAGAGATCACAAATAGGCAGAGAGGCAGGCAGAGAGAGAGAGAGGAGGAAGCAGGCTCCCTGCCGAGCAGGGAGCCCAATGCGGGGCTCCATCCCAGGACTCTGGGATCATGACCTGAGCCGAAGGCAGAGGCTTTAACCCACTGAGCCACCCAGGCGCCCCACATGTGTGCCTATTTATCACTGCACAACTTCTCCAACCTCAGAATCAGATTGACTAAAGTCATTCTAATTTGCTGTTTCTGGTTAATTTTCACGCAGTACTTGCCTATTATCACAGTCACTAACAAAACTCGACTTTGAAAACTATGACACTATATCAAAAACTGATGAGGTATTATACATTGGCTAATTGAACATAATACAAAATTCTGAAAAGAGAACTATGGCATAATTGGAGTGTATGCAATACCATCTAATATAGACACTGCATTAGAGTTAGCAGTTCCCTCAGTGCTATCAAATGTCTAGTATCACTGTGCTTTCCATGAAAATTTAAAATTTCAGTACCCTTCCCATTCAGTTTTCCCTCTCTTCTCCTGTGGTCCTCCACACCTAAATAAATAAATAAATAAAATCTTACAAACCAAACAGCCCTCTGAGAGAAAGTCACATGACAAATTTGATAAAACAGAAGCTATCCAACTCATTTTAGATGTCAAACCGTCAACAGATTGAACCAATATTTCAATTGTAATTCAATTGTAATTCAATTGTAAGTACCATGTGATAAATTGAAATTTCATTCAAATATATAAAAAAAAAATTAGTACCCTTTAGCATCCCTGTGAATTCACCATGATGTCCTGAGGAAACTTGTCACCCATCTTGGAAACTAAAAGCGTAGATTATTGTACAATTTATTATCTATTGGAGAATTTCCTTTAGAAACAAAACCTTTTTTTTACACTTTTCTAGTGGTCATAATAAGATTCTAAAGTAATAAAACCATAAACATAACATCCGTACATCATTTTTCCATCTGGCAAACACCCTTGATTGTCTGGTGATATAGAGCAGAGTTTGCTAGGCCAGAATTTGGGGAAAATGTGTTCTATTTAATGTTCTGTCAATAACTCATGTGAATATTTGGAGAAATATTGGTGAAGGTTGTTAGTGTTTCTATACCTCAATTTTTATTTTCCATTGGTATGACAGAGGAAGTTATTTCTGCTTACCACCAGAAAAAGTCATTTCTTAATGTTAACTAAAGAATCCATATGAATGCACATTGACATAAAAGATATGATGTACAGATGATCAAGTGATAGTATAAACAGTAATTACAAGTTGATAAATGACCCACTTAAGCTAAGGAAGTAACCCTTTGTCATGGTTTTCTCATTGTGATTCTATATATTTTATATACTAGAAGATAAATTCATGTATATCAAACAAAAAACTTGTTCCTACTCCTACGTTGACCAATTTCTCAACAGAATTTTACAAATGATTTTATTTACTTAAAATTTTTAAATTTTAATTAAATAAATTTGATACCTAAATGTGTTCTAAAATTTAAAATACACTGGGATGCCTGGATGGCTCAGTGTGTCAAGCCTCTGCCTTCAGCTCAGGTCATGATCTCAGGGTCCTGGGATCAAGCCCCATATCTGGCTCTCTGCTCAGCAGGGAGCCTGCTTCCCCTTCTCTCTTTGCCTGCCTCTCTGCCAACTTGTGATCTCTCTCTTTCTCTCCATCAAATAAATAAAATCTTTAAATTAAAAAAATATATAAATTTTAAAATACAAATAAATAAAAGCTCTCCTCTGTTCTTCATATTTGTACTAACTGCTATCTACAGACATAATAATTACTGTTAACAATTTAATGTTAATATATATAATGATATATTTTGTATATTTATAACATAATAAAATGTTTAATGTTAATATATTTCCAGACTTTTTTTTAATAAAGGGATTTCTTTTTTTTCTCTTTTTTTAAAATATTTTATTTATTTGTTTGACAGAGAGATCACAAGTAGGCAGAGAGGCAGGCAGAGAGAGAAGAGGAAGCAGGCTCCCTGCTGAGCAGAGAGCCAGATATGGGGCTTGATCCCAGGACCCTGAGGTCATGACCTAAGCCAAAGGCAGAGGCTTAACCCATGAACCACCCACGTGCCCCAACTTCCAGATTTTTTAATGAACTAAATAAATATTAATCAGGGTTATCCAGAAAAACAAAAACAATAGTATATATATAGATATAGGAGAAAAAATTTATTGTGGGATTTAATTATTGATATATATCATTGAAACTCCCAGAAAGGGAACATCAATGTATCATTTCAACAAAAGTAAAAGAGAGTATGCATTTTTCTACCTCGTTACTGTCACAGTTTTACAGATGCTTCTTAAAATGTTAAAACATTATCTTTCTACTATTTGAATTTGTGTCCCACTGATTACCAATGAAAGTAAACTTCTTGTAACATGTTTATTGGCCTTTTACATTTTTTTCTGGAATTAATGCAACTTTTCTGACATTAAGAATGAGAAACATGGATGACAGATGGAGTAATATGAGAAACACATGGGGCAAATTGGTGTGACTTTAAACTCTGTAAGAGTTAGTTTCTTCAGCAGAAATAAATAATTGATTCAATCATGTGAACCACTTTTTAAAACATCGCCTTACTTTCTAGGTCTTATTAAAGCCCAGTACCTTCCCCTTTCTCTTGACCCGTCAAGGGAATACTGCTTCTTCTGGAGTATTCTTAAATGGTGGCCCTTTTCTTTTCTTATTCCTCATAATCTGGAGGTGGGATCAGGTATCCTCCTCATCCATTTAATCTATTGTCTTCCTCTTTTCTTTCAAAACACCTAGTTTTGGTAATATTCCTTCATCACCCCTAGAAACACCCAGATTTAAATTGTATGTCTTCTTTTCTTCTTGCAAATATCTATAGACACTTTCCTTTTCACACCCTTAAGATGTTATGTCCCCAAATGATCAGTGTCCAACATTGCTCCTTCTGTAATTCTTGATGACGTAAATACTGACATAGATAATTCACCTAGCAATCACATTTAAACCTACATTTTATCCTTATAAATACATGCAAATGTTCCATGATTTCATTTTCGGGCATGCTGCCCTCTGACTTTTCTTTCCACACAGCACATGCTCTAGAATCCCAACACCAATGACTAAAACCCAAAATGCATTGATCTACTTGGTTCTCACTGTTCTTTATTTCATGCCTTCGTGTCTGTTTTTACCCAGCCTCGGTTCCATGGTAAACCACTATGATCAATCCCTTGCTTGGGTCTTCAGGTCCCATGCTCTCCAGCAGCTTTATTATACTCACTTGGTTGTATCACCACCTTGGTTTCCTCTGTGTCCATACCTGGGTCCACCTACCTGAACACAATGCTGAAAAACACACCATCCTGTTGATTGTTTGCACTGAAAATCATGTTTACTAGCTTCCGTGTGCCTCCACTGCTGCTCAACAGTTGTATTATATTTTTCCATTTTATGTTCACTCTGCCATTCTTCTAGGTGATCGTCTCAGACACTGTCCTCTCTTCTCAAATCCCCAACAGCTACACCCTAAATGAAGGTGTCCTATTCTCCTGAAGAAATTGTAGCAATTTAAAGAGAACTTCCATACTTTGCATCATTTCAACCCGCTTGATTGTGTTTGCGGAGATATAAGCCATTCTGGTTCACTGCACCACACTTTCAGCCAAAGGCAACACCTTCAGTTGTGCAGTGAATCCTATTCTTACTAGTTTCCTAATGTGTATCACTCCATCAAGATTTACCTTTCTTTCATTATCTTTAGGTATGTGCATGATCTTAGTGTTTGAAACTGATGTGTTTTTTTTTTCTTTTTTCTCCAATCTTAAAACAAAAAGAGCAATCAATTCTCCTGTATCATGCTTCCTTCTTTCTATACAAAACTTTTCCCCCCCTTTACAACAAAAACCCTTGGAAGACTCATCCGAATTCATTTATTCCAATTCTTCTCTTCCTATTATTATTTGAGCCCATTTCACTAGACTGGCTGTTCCTATCACTGTACCAAAATTGTTTCCCCAAGGTCAGCAGTGAGTTCTTAATTACTGAATACACCAGTCACTTCTTACTGTACATCTTGCTTAAGCTAGCAGCAGCCTTTTCCTCTCAGATCTAGAACACATTTTTAACTTGTATTCCAGACTCTCCTGGATTTCCTTGTATACCTCTGACCATTCATATTCAATTTTGCTCACTGTTTTCTTATTTCCTGGACTCAGTTACCAAGGGCTCGGTCTTGTCCTCAGAGTTCTTGTTTTTTTTTTTTTTTGTTTTTTTGCTTTTTGTTTCATTTTGTTTTGTTTTGTTTTGTTTTACATATACACACTCACCAAGTATCAGTCACATGTTATGTGTATTTTCTAAGGACTTTAAAATGTATACCTCCAAAATGGATTTCATCCTGACCCAAAGACATGTAAAATCAACTTTCCACCTGACATCTGTACTTGATCTTCTACCAGGCAACTCAAAAGAAACATGCCCCAAGCTGAGCTCCCAGACTCAGTGTCATTGCCTCCATCATTTCTTCCTGTAGTCTTTGCCATCTCCATTTAAGGAAACTCCATTCCTTATTTCACAGTTCTATGAAATTGGTCCTGGTTTCTTTCTAGAAGCTAAAACATGCCTGATAGGACATGAATTTGCAATGTGATAGATTGAATGAATGAATGAATCCATCTTTTGAAGGATTATAGATCTTATTAAGTATAACGATACGTATTTGTCTTAAATGATTTTAACTAACATTCCTTCTGCTCTAACATTGGTAGTAAGACATCTGATTTGTGTGTGTGTGTTTACATGTATCTGTGATACACTTTATTCCTTCTTTACTACCAACATTTATGAGTCTTTTTTTTTTCCTAAGTAAAGCTCTTTTAAACACGAAACAAGTTCTACCTGGAACTAAGCACTTAAATTGTTAATTTTTAGATACCCATTTCATTGTGACTACTGAGATGTTTAGACTCTTTCCTGACAATGTATTTTATGTTTTCTACTTTCTCTGTTCAAAAAACAAATATTTTTTCCTTATTTTTTTAATTAACTCATGTAGTTTTCTTAGTTGGATTTTTTTCTTTAATGTGTTAAAAGTTTAACATCTCAGGGAACCTGGGAGGCATAGTCGATTTACATCCAGCTCTTGGTTTCAGCTCAGATTGTGATCTTAGGGTTGTGGAATTGAGCCCTGCTTCGGGCTCCTCACTCAGCATGGGGTCTGCTTGAGATTCTCTCTCCCTCTCCCTTGGCTTCTCCACCCTTTCTCATGCTTTCTCTCTCTCTCTCTCTGTTAAATAAATAAATCAATCTTTGTTAAAAAGTTTAACATCTCAATATTTCTCTGCCTGCTTGTGATCTCTGTCAAATAAATAAAATAATTTTTTTTTAAATAAAATAAAAATAAATTTACTTTTTTTTATTTTGGGTTGACAATGAAAATATAAGGACTTGTGTTTTCTCTTCAATTCTAGAAAAAATTTTACAAAGCATTTCTTTGGGGATGCCTGGGTGGATCAGTTCTTTAAGCATCTGCCTTCCTCCCAGGTCATGATCTCAGAGCCCTGGAATATTGAGCCTTACATTGGGCTCTCTGCTCAGCGGGCAGTTGGTTTCTCACTCTCCCTCCACCCCTCCCCCTTCTTATGCTCTCTCTCTCTTTCAAATAAATGATAAATAAAATCCTTAAAAAAATAAAAAGTAAAAAGCATTTCTTTGTATATCATCCTACCTACTCAGCTTATTGTCTGCCGTCCCATTTGTGCATAACAGGAACTGATGGATAATAGAAATGTATTTATCCTCTGGGCAAGTTAAATTTAATTTTATTCTCTTTCTTTCTCTCTCTTACACACACACACACACACACACACACACACACACACACCCCATGATGTGTTCCATGGGATTCATTGTCTAATCTCCTAGCTTCTCAATTGACTATATTTAGCAGGGTTCTTTTTAGCTCATCTTTTCTTTTTTTAAGATTTTATTTATTTATTTGACAGACAGAGATCACAAGTAGGCAGAGATGCAGGCAAAGAGAGAGAGGAGGAAGCAGGCTCCCTGCTGAGCAGAGTCCGATGTGGAGCTTGATCCCAGGACCCTAGGATCATGACCTGAGCTGAAGGCAGAGGCTTTAACCCACTGAGCCACCCAGGTGCCCCGCTCATCTTTTAATGTACCACTCCCCTCCTTACCCAATTTTGACTTTTATTTTATGACTTTCTATTTTTTTTAAGATCTAATTTATTTATTTGAGAGAGAGACCATGCACACCAGTGGGGGGAAGGGCAGAGGGGGAAAGAAAAGCAGACTCCCTGCTGAGCAGGTGGGATCAGGACCTGAGCAGAAGGCAGATGCTTAACTGACTGAGCCACCCAGGAGCCCTATTTTATGACTTCCATATGACTTTCATATTTTTATTTTCACTTCAAAGATACTCATTCAGATCCTTTCATACCAGTATCTACATCAATATTTCCCAGAGTACTTTTAGTCTGACCTCATAGTTTGGTCTTAACACAAAGTTGATTATATGCAATTTCTTTAATCTCTGTTTCATGCAGACATATCCTATATGTTCAGTCAGGTTATGGATCATCCAAAGGCACCTATTATGATTTTGTTATTCTTTTTTTTCACTTTCTTAGTTCTTATTACTTTGATTAATACAATATCTCCATAATGATTAATTGCTTCCAAAGCAGGAGCCTCTTTTTCTGTTTGCTTCCTCTGGTCCCTCATTTGTACCTCTGAGCATAAACCTTCCTTCCCCGTCCTAGAAGCACACAAATATCTTCTTTTCCTTTCCTCCCCTAAGCTCCAAAATCTCTCAAGCTCTGTTTTGTCTGGTTAGGCCTCAGTTTTCCAGCATCATTCAAATAATTTGGAAGAATTGCAAATATTGATTACAAATAATATTCAGCACAATAAATAGTGTTCAGTAAACTCAAAGTCTCACTTGTCTAAATAGGATTTTTCACTCACAGTCACACACTGGCAGCAACAATATTTTTCAGAAAGAACAGCGTTACAAAGTGAGTGAGAAGGAATCATTATATTGGGAGAAAATATAGAACTTAGAGTCTCTAAGGAAACATTTTTGTTATGCAGTTGTTTTTATTTATATTTTTTAAAAACTGTCTATCTGGATAGCATATGACTTACTAATTGAAATGTCAAGCAGACTACCAGACCCACAAATGATAATAAAAGAACTTGAATTTACCCATTTATGTTGCAATTATTAAACATTGAAATGCAAGAAAAACTTAGAGCTCTGACAGTCAGAGATATTTGATTTTGCAAAATTATTTTCTATCAAACAGCCAAGCACAATCCCAATTTAAATCTCATGGTTAAACTAATCAGTCCTAAGTGAAGTTTAAAAAAAAAAAAGTGTGAAAAGTTAAAAGTAGGTTACAAGAAAAAGAAAAACAATTCCCAGAGTAGCCATTATACGACTGTCTGTGGTTTCCCCTTTAGAAAATAGCACATTAAAAAAATTCCTATAAAAATATTTTAAAAGGAGTTAAAATCGTTTCAATTATTGTTATGCAGTGACTTTATCTTTGCACTCAAAGTAAACCAAAACATTATTGGGGGAAATCAAAGGGGAAGACAAACCATGAGAGACTGTGAACACTGAGACACAAACTGAGGGTTTTGGAGGGGAGGGTTCAGTAAGCCTGGCAGTGGGTAGTATGGAGGGCATGTATTGCATGGAGCACTGGGTGTGGTGCATAAACACTGTATCTTGGAACACTGAGAAAAAATAAATTTATTGGGAATGAGGTTCACAATTAATTATAAAAATAGAAATTCAGTTTTACTCCATTTGAAGAAACTATTTTTAGAAAGAAACTAATGGACCTAGAAATATTAACCATGGTGGAAGATGTCACAGAGTGTAAGATTTAGTCCTTATATCAAAGGGACAAAGTGAAATTACAGTAGTATTCCTGTGTGGCATTGGCTATAAACAAAGTTGAAGGTGTATAACAATGGAGAGCAAGTCTAGTGAATATAGAAACTCTTAAGTCTTCTCTTGAACATTTATGCAGTTATTGTGAAATGAAGGAAAGCTTATAAAAAGGCACATATATCCACATTCTCTTATCTGTAAACCTGAATTTCAATGTCTCAGAAATAAAGGGTTTCTTCATTTTGTTTTGTTTTGTTTTTTGTTTGTTTGTTTCATAACCTGCTTGGCAGATAAGCCTGACGTAAACTGAGGAAGGCAACCTTGAATCCTTACGTGTTGCAATTGTAGTGTGGTTATTCACATATTCTGTTGAGGAATGTCAGTATACCTCTGCCGATCTTGTCAGTGTTATTTATATAATGCGTATCTTTCCAATTCTGAGAAAATTTGAAATCCGAACCATATTCTATCTCAAGTATTTTAAAAAGGGATGGTAGGTCTTATTTGAGTAGTTAGGAAAGAGGCAAGTCATCTAAAACAGAAGTTGTATCACCTTAAATCGAAAGAGTATTCTATCTTTCATATTACATGGAGCACTGGGTGTGGTGCATAAAAAATGAATTTCAGAACACTGAAAAAAGATTAAATTAAATTAAAAAAATAATATGCTATTTTGGGTTGTTAAACATACAACTATACTTATTTATTCTCTACCTATATAACTAATTGAGTATGCCCTTTTAAAGCAGCCAATTATTCCAAAAGTCTTGACATTTACAACATTAGGAACTTTTTGTTTTTTGTTTGTTCATTTGTTTGTTTGATGAGTTTGTTTTGTGGGCCTGTGCAATACTGAAGTAATTGTCTTTGGTCATGAGTAATTTCTTTCCAGGGAGAGTGAATGTAATCTGGGAAATTAGCTAAAATAGATTTCTATGGCATTTCAATGAAAAATAAAAGCTATCAATTTGGCTAATGTTTTTGGGGTTCTAAAAAAAGGAGTTAAACAAAGGAAGACATAAGACTGATATTTGCATTGTGTTTTAAATATTCTTGTTTCATCTGTATATTGTCAGAACTAAAATGTTTCCAAAATGTTTAATCATTATTGAACTTTCTCTATCATGTCAAACTCAGTCATTTCATTGTAAGCATTCATATAAATATGTTTAAATATTTATTTTTCTAACAGAAAAGTAAGAGCCCATATTTGCTAACATGGGGTAAGAAGAAAAATTCATTGGTATTTTTTAATATTTTATTTATTTTCTTAAATATTTTTTTAATTTGACAGAGAGAGAGAGAGAGAGAGCACACAAACAGGGGGTTGGCAGGCAGAGGGAGAGGGAGAAGCAGGCTCCCAAAGTAGCAGAAGCACAATGTGGGGCTCGATCCCAGGACCCTGAGATCATGACCAGAGCCAAAGGCAGCTGTTCAACGACTGAGCCACCCAGGTGCCCAATTCATTGGTATTTTATTACTTTTTATTTTGAAAATGACTGCTAAAAGTCTTTTTCCATGGTAATTCAAATGACTCTTCATCCTAAAAAACCCTAAAATTATAGGAGTAATACTTTACCTTTTATGTATACAGAATTATATATAATTATGTGTGTGTGTTTGTGTCTGAAACTGTACCAGTTTCTTTGTTCAGCAATTATTGGATTCTTCTGGTAAACCTCGGTAGACCCTGATGATTAAAGGTAGAAGGAAGCCACATGATTCCTTACCCACAATCTTACCACCAAGTATGTATCTAATGAAAGAAAGTTCTACACTAGGTTTTTCCAAACTTAAAAATATTTATTGACATGCTGTCCCAGAAACAACTATCAAACCTGTTTCGAAAACTTGGGGAAGCCCCTGCTTTCCACTCTGGCATTCCAACAAGCCTATTGCATGAAAGGCTCATTCATAGTACACACAGCATATTTTGATGGCATAATGAGCCAATTTTCTGAGCAACTCTGGCAACAAAGAGAGCCATAGACTGACAGCACTGACTTGGATCTTTTAGGCTTCTGAAGTTGATGGAATTTCATATCACATCTATGGAAAAATGGTGTGCATTCCTTCTAGCAACTGTATCTCTTGAATACCACTACTGTTAGGATTTAAGGTTAAGTTCCATAATCTAATATGCAGTTTCCATTATTTTGAGTGCTCACATAACCACTGCTGAATTGTGAATTTCTTATCACAGTACGTCAAATGCATATCCCCTCATCTTAAGTCTAGAACAGTTGTTATTCAGCAAAGGGCATATAATCCTTTTAGGATGCATTTTGAAATGTATCATGGAGTTTTGGATGTCATGATGGCTTGGGAGAATCCTGACATTTTGTAGGGGGCAAAAACAGAGAAAATGTGTGAAATTGTGCTTTTCTCTAGTTCTTAAAAATCCAAAAATCCTATGCGTTTATATACTAACTATTCCACATTGTTACCATTCACCCCTCCTGGGACTCCAATTATAGAATTTCTAATTCTATCCTTTTCATCTCTTCCTGCCTCTTTTCTTTTCTCCATCTCCTTTGCCTTGCTAGTTTATTCTATGCAGTTTATTCTTATTATCTGCCTGTGTATTATTTTTCCCTTGAGCAGTGTTTAATCTAGTGCATAACTTTTTAAATAAGTTTATTTAAATTTATACGTTTATCATTTTTAGTAATTCCATTTGCTCTTATCTTTCTGATTAATATATAAAAATCTCTTTTCAAATTGCCCATCCTTGTGGTTTTGTCTCTTATGTTCTTTAACACTTCATAAATGCAGCCTTGCATTCCTTATCTGACAATTATTATACCTTTAGTTTTTGTAACCTAAGTAAGTTGTTTATTATTACTATTACTAATATTAACTCTTAGGTATGGTGGCTTTTTCTGTGTGTGTACTCCTGATCTTTAATTGTACCTTCATTTTTTTTAGCATTATCATTATATGTTTGTAATTGTGAGAGTCCTATGGCATAAATGTGAGATTTGAATAGCATTCCTACAGATAGATTTGTATTTACTTTTCTTAAAAAGTAGCAGGACGGGAGGTGACACTGATCTGGGGCCACATCAGCTCTTTTATACAACCCGAGTCTTGCTGTAGGAGCTTTCTTACCTCATTGTTGTTTAAAAATCAGTACTGCCAGTAACATCTATTCTCAGGCTAACTTCCCTTGATGTGTGTGTCTGGGCTAATCATTTTTATTGGAAGACAGCCCTTCCAATGCTTATTTAAATTATTTCAAATGATCAGTCTCACAAAAAGGAATATCTTATGCATGATATGATTGGTGTATACTGTCAGAGACTCAGAGCATGTAGCTAGCCATGATGCTGGTAGCAGACATTTGGTGTTTACTCCACAATCTCCAATTCTGCAATTTCTCCTTTCTGAGGACCCAAAGGACTCAAAATATTTTTTGCTAGAGTTTTAAAAATTCTCTTGGACTAATAAGCATTATTATATTACCTCATAAATTATGACTTGGAAAAAGCTTCTTAGAAATAGAGAAAAGTAGTGGAGACAGGAGCTCCTCGAGTTTCTTTTTAATGAATTTTTAAATGAAAAAACATTAATTATAAAGGAACTCTAGACTGAAGTACAGGCACATATATTATAAAGAAACACTATATAAATCTGTACAGATGGTCTCTCTAAGAACTCTCAAACTGTAAACTGTATTTATATACATAATCTTCAAGAAGACATTATGTCCCCTATATCTTGATTTAGTTGCTAATATATGTTACATTTGCAAGTTTCTGGCTTGCAGAGATCTTTGGCGATAATAACCATATACAACCATTCAGATTTCATGGTGAACCCGAACCATTTTTCCCATCTCCATCATACGTTATCTATCTCAATAGATGTGTGGCATCTATTGAGCATCTAATTAAGATGTATAGCATAAGGATTTTTATTTTATATTTCTACTACTGTGTCAATATATACTTCTATAAATAATGTTTTCAAAGCTTCTAACTGATATTCTAAGGCTAAAGTGGACAAAGGCAGTAATTCCATATAGGTTTTCCACAAATTCATTTTATCTTCATCAACAAAGATAGCAATGGAAAACAAAAAGAAGGTGAAGTGTTTATTCTAAAACCTGAAGGCAATTATAAAATCAAAAAAATTGATCAGAATATTTGTATTTATAGACTTTAAAGAGTCTTTACTCACCTTTGTCTATTGGTGAGTGGAATACATCTTACTGGAATAATAGGAACTAACAGGGTAAAAAATTAGAAGTAGAGTTAATTACACACACACACACACACACACACACACACATGATTTATTTATTTCAGAAAGAAAAAGAGAGATGGGGTGGGGGTTAGGAGGGACAGAGGGAGAGGGAGAGAGAGTCTTAAGCAAACTCGGTATTGAGTGCAGAGCCTGGCATGGGGCTCAATCTCACAACCCTAAGATCATGACCTGAGCTGAAACCAAGAGTTGGACGCTTAACTGACTGCACCACCCAGCCACCCCAAGTAAATTATATTTTTAATTAGGGATGTACTTGCTTATTAAAACCATTCCATGAGGGGCGCCTGGGTGGCTCAGTGGGTTAGGGCCGCTGCCTTCGGCTCAGGTCATGGTCCCAGGGTCGTGGGATCGAGCCCAGCATCGGGCTCTCTGCTCTGCGGACAGCTTGCTTCCTCCTCTCTCTTTCTGCCTCTCTGCCTGCTTGTGATCTCTGTCTATCAAATGAATAAATAAAAATCTTTAAAAAAAAAAAAACATTCCATGATAAATTAGCATATTTGATTTGCCCATTACAAACAGTGTTTGCATTTCTGCACCATAATCTGAAGTAGATGCAGAAAAAATATGTTCATTTCACACACTATGTGCTTATAGCAAAATGACATGAGACAGTGTTATGGACCAATCTATGTGAGAGCTTGCTTGACAAATGTTTTATACCTTATATAATATACATAACATCACATGATTAATGTTTAAAGTTTTATTCTCATAGTTGTGATCTTACCACTAACATTTTTTTCTTCATAAAATAAATTCAGGTCTAAGAAATATACAGAAGATACCTGGGAAATTCACTGAAATAAGTAGACTGTAACTTACTGAATGGTGCACAGTTCATCTAAAATTATTTATATTGGTTTCTCCTTCCCTTTTCTGTTTTTTAGTTTATTGGGAGAAATGATATAGCCAGTAGATTATATTATTCATAATTCCTACATCCCTCTACTAGTCGCCCCCCAACTACTAATCGTCTCACCATACTGTATTTCTTGGTTCAGGATATCACTCCCTTACAACCTGTGGAAAAAGTAATGTGTTATTTTATCCTAATAATTACCCTAACTTTATTCATTTTTTCCTTCTGGGAAAGAATTAGTTTCATGAATGAGATGGCATATATAAAAATGTGGGAGTATCTGTTCCTACTTTTGAGACTAAGAATAAGAATATGGCCCTTTCTTTAGATGATCAGTCTGATAAGTCTTCTGAAATATTAGGCTAAAATCCCTGGGCATTAAGTGGAATAGCTAAAATTGGTTTTTGTTTGTTTTTTTTTTTGACAAATTCTAGTTAGTACCAATAACGAATTAAACACTGTGATAGGCATTGGAGAAAAAAAAATATATAATGCATGTCTATAATATACATTATGTTTATATTATACATAATGTATGTTTTTATGTATACATATAATGTATGTTTATATGTTTATTTATATAATCTTACTTCAGAATGAGGAAGTAGGGACTTCTGTGTTTTTGGTAGTTTGTCTTTCAAGGGATAAGTCTATTCAATGTCAGTTATCAAATTCAGATTTGGAGGCCTCAAATTATTCATCTTATTCTCTTATTATTATTATATCAGTGGCATTAACAGTGATTTTCTGTCTTTTTTTTTTTTTTTGGCTACCCTGGCTAGAGGTTTTTTTTAATTTTACTGATCTTTTCAAAGAATCAATTTTGATTCTGTTGATTTTTTCAATTTTTCTGCTTTTCCATCTCTTTGATTTCTTCTCTAATTTTAATTATTTCCTTTATTCTTCTAGCTTTAGGCTTAAATTGTGTGGTGGGTAGAAGCATAGATTATTGATATTAGATAGCTCTTCTTTTCCAGTGTATGAAATGAATGCTATGATGGAGAATAGCCTTTTGTTCTGGAACACACTTTGGATGTACCTCACAGTGGTTATCTTTCCTCTCTCCATGCCAGAGCCATGAGGGAATCTTTTCAATACTTTATCGTGAAAAACGAGTGGAGTTCGCAGGGGTAAAATCCATGACATTAATGAAGGCTGACCATGACTGCAGCCCCTAGGAGGTTTTAGCCTTATGCTAATCCATATGGTCTCCAGCCCTTCACCTGGATTAAGGTATAAGTGTCCCTCCAGTTCATGGCTCCAAGTAAGCACATCATGACTATGACTCTGGATTAGCCTGCCTCCAGATTTCCCATTGGCCATTTGCCATGAGATTTCACTTTTTTGACTAGTCAAAGAAAAGTCATTGATTAGCCACCCTTCAGCATTTTTCTTACAAGGATGGGAGTGACAATTTCAAAGCTCCTTCTATTCAACTTTAACCTATTTGTTAATTATTTAATACCATATTTGTAAGAACTCAGTGTATGACCCCTCAATATAGAGATTGGAAAGAAATGCCTCCTCCTACAAGGAATTGATACTACTTAATTATTATGAACTGGAAGTTTTCTTAATGGGCAATTGGTCTTAAAATTAATTACAATCAGATACAAATAGCCATGGTTTAAGGCCTATTACTCAGAAACTCATTTTTCTATGCATTAGGGAAAATCTAAAATCATATTTTAAAAATGGTATCTTCATAAATATTTTAATTTTAAAATGAAACGTATACACATATGTCGTAATAAACCAAACAATGGAGGAGAGATTTATTCCTGTTGGCTCCCTATCTTCCATTTCACTCCTTTGTTTTACAGTTGTCATATTTTTGATTCCCTAATTTCATAAAAGAATGTTAAACGTATCCTCAATTTGATCAATTGCTAAACATAGCTCTACAATTAAAAGAAGTATGGACGGTTTCACTTTTTTTGAATAGTCTATCAATTGATACTACATAAAAGTTCAGCTAAAAGAAACAAAATTTATGAAGATTTTCTAAAGACTATCAATTCATGTTTTTCTCTCCATAGTCTAACATTGATCTCTTGCTTAATCCAAACTATCATGAAGGCAATGTGTAAACAATGTTAGATAGGTATCCAGGAGCAATTCTTTCAGTGTACTGTATTTTGGTGAGATGCCATCAACTGAGTTCAAGGTTATGATGAGAAATAGTATAACAAATCACATGGCTGTAGGTCTTAAAATGATGCTTTTGAGAATGACTCATTATGTTGACTAACATCTCTGTCCAGAGGGCCACATGAAAAATTATTTCTATGAGGAAGTTTTATGCTTCCAGAAATCTTGGTTTGTTTTCGTCTTATTTATACAGAGCCTATTCTGATTGCCTTTTCCATCTGGCTCCCATTACTATGAAGACTGAAGTCTGAATTTATGCTTTTAAAATCTATCAAATATGTATAGTCATAGTTTCCAGTCTATTACAAGTCTTAATCATGTCTTTACCTATTCTGCCGATATTTACAAGTTTTTAAAGTTTCTGTTACTTTAAAAACATATTTTGCCCAGCATTACTTAAATTCTAATCTGAAAAACAGATGTTCAAAAGTAATTTCAATACAGCATGAACTGTCATGATGAATGACATCTAGCATAACTACCTCTTTCTCTCAGCTCACTGTGTTTGGTTGAGCAAAAGGAGAATCATGGGTGATTTTGAATCAATTTAACTTGACATAGTGAAACAGCTGTGTGGAAACCTTAATTGCACTCTCCAAAACATAACAAATAGTCATATCTGGCTGGGACTATTGAGGTTTCTTTATTGCTGGTGATAGAAATCTGAAAACACTCAAATGAATTAAAGTTGGATTGGGTACTATTTTCTTGATGTACTGTTAAAGTCCTTCTTTATTTTGTTGTGAACTACTACCAATTGTGAAAGAAATAGTAAAGCACAAATTTTTTAAAAAGATAAAAAGATGATAGCATCTTTAATTAGCTCTTCTTGTTGTGTTGTTTCTGTAATGTATTACAAAAGCTTGTCCATTGTTAGATGAGATAAAACCTCAGACATTCAATTCCAGGAGGTTTTAGCATACACAAATTATGAATTCATGACTATTGGGTAGTTCTTCCTTTGTAAGTGAAAATATCTTCCAAGACAAGTCTGCTGTAGTGTCCAGATAAAGAGATACAGTACAATTTGAAGAACTGGTCATTTTTCATGTGTCAACCAATGTACATGTTGACACAAACATTAAATCGTATAATTCTCACATAAAATTCTGAGAGTGTGAAATTAGTGATTCTGATTTATAGGTAGAGAATGGATACAAAGAAAATAAGTGATTTGTTTGGCATCACACAGCTGGTAGGTGGTAGGACAGTGATTTGAACCTGGCCTTCCTTTTCAGCTTCTTCATTTTCCAAAGAAGTTATCTGGCACCCAGGATGTTAATCCCTATCCCCTATAACATAGGGGATCCCCTATGGCATCCCCATAATGAGTTACAGAGCCACGTTCAATGCTTTGATCAGATATTTTGCCATCATGGAAGAGTTGAAAACTGATTTGAATTCAGGACCCATACTTTTAGTGTCTCTATTACTCTTACTATCTGGGAAAGTGAAACTGACTTTAGCTATCTTAAGCAGAAGAGCAAAGATTTTTTTAGAATGGAAATAACCTGAGGCATCTGGGTGGCTCAGTCGGTTAAGCTTCTAACTAGGTTTTGGCTCAAGCCACAATCTCAGGGTTGTGTGAGATGGATCCTCATTTTGGGTTTTGTGCTCAGCAGGGAGACTACTTGAAGACTTTCTCCCTCTGTCCCTCCCTCCACCGGCATGCACACTCTCAATCTCTCAAGTAAATAAATAAATCTTTAAAAAGAGACACAGAGAAAAATTACTTGCCAATAGCCTGTAGACCGTTTTGCAGTTGATTTTAAGAAGTAAATTGATGTTTAAGAAAACCTATTCAAAGTAATTAAAAGAAAATATGTTTAAACCTAAACTGATTAGTGTTCTAATTTAGCTTTCTTTCATTTATTTCTTTCAAGAATATTTGTTTTTTATTTAAAGATTTTAATTATTTATTTGTCAGAGAGAGAGAGAGAGACAGAGAGACAGAGAAAGCACAAGTAGGGGTAGCGGCAGGCAGTGGGGGAAGCCCCATGCAGGACTCCATCCCAGGACCCTAGGATCAAGACGTGAGCTAAAAGCAGATCTTTAAACCAACTGAGCCACCGAGGCATCCCTCTTTCAAGAATATTTGATTGTTGATCAGATGATTTTGAGTGTGTGTGTGTTCACCATTTTCCTTTTTACAGTTTTAGAATGTCAATAGGCTGAGAGGCAGAAAAATTATGACATAAAAAATGGTAGAATCATAATCTAGAATCTGTTGTCAAGTTTTTAATTTAGTGCCATATCATTATAATTTTATGTATTCTGTATGTACTAGGTAACAAAATCATTGTTTCCCCTCCAGTTCCTGATAACCTGTCTGAAAATGTTCACATTTTCTTAACACTGAAAATGTTTTCCAAAAAAAGCCATTTCATTTCCCACATCTATTTTTCCTCTGAAAAACATTAGCATATAATATTTATGATATACAAAAAGGTAATAACCATATCAAAGAAGATAAAGCAAACACTTGGATCCATCACAAACGTTAGACCACAGCATTAGCTATACAATGGAAACCAGTCCTGGGCATGTCTCTCCAGTCTCATATTTCCCCCTTCCTCCAGATGAAACTTTGTCCCAAATTTGTTCCAAATTTGATGGTTACTAGCGCCATGCATTAGCATATACTTTCATGATGTGTGTGTCTCTGTGCAATCTATAAAATTGTCCAAATTTGTTCTACTAAATGAATCTTCTCATCACATTGTCTATGAGAATCTATGCACTGCATACTACACCATCTGCTAGACATATTATTAACAGATTCTTTAATCAGTATGGATGATCTAAAACAGGACCTACTTAGGATTTTAACTTTCACTATTAGTGGAGTCCTGTATCATTTTATGTTTACGAGCCGTATATGTTTCTCTTCATTTCAATTGCCTATTGGTATTTCTGTTATTTTCTAATGTAGATTTTAAAACTTTTATTAAAAATTTTTTCAGTGTTCTAAGATTCATTGTTTATGCCCCACACCCAGTACTCCATACAATACATGCTCTCCTTAATACCCACCACCAGGCTCGCCAATGCCTCCACCCTCCTCCCCTCCAAAACTCTCAGTTTGTTTCTCAGACTCCATAGTCTCTTATGCTTCATCTCTCCCTCCGATTTCCCCCAATTCTCTTTTCCTTTCCTTCTCCTAATGTCCTCCGTGTAATGCCTTATGCTCCACAAGTAAGTGAAACCATATGATAATTGACTCTCTCTTCTTGACTTATTTCACTCAACATAATCTCCTTCAGTCCTGTCCATCTTGATACAAAAGTTGGGTATTCATCCTTTCTGATGGCTGCGTAATATTCCGTTGTATGTATGGATCGTATCTTCTTTATCCATTCATCTGTTGAAGGACATCTTGGCTCTTTCCACAGTTTGGTGACTTGGCCATTGCTGCTATAAACTTTGAGGTGCAGATGGCCCTTCTTTTCACTACATCTGTATCTTTGGGGGTAAATACCCAATAGTGCAATTTCAAGGTCATAGGGTAGTTCTATTTTTAATGTTTTGAGGAATCTCCACACTGTTTTCCAAAGTGGCTGTACCAACTTGCATTCCCACCAGCAGTGTAAGAGGGTTCCCCTTTCTCCACATCCTATCCAACATTTGTTGTTTCTTGTCTTGTTAATTTTGGCCATTCTAACTGGTGTAAGGTGGTATCTCAATGTGGTTTTGATTTGAAATTCCCTGATGGCTAATGATGAGGAAGATTTTTTCATGTGTCTGTTAGCCATTTGTATGTCTTCTTTGGTGAAGTGTCTGTTCATGTCTTCTGCCCATTTTTTCATATTTGAAGTTTTCATGCACTCAAAATTGATTTGTATGATACTGTTGAGGTAGTTGAAGAGAAAACTAAATATAACTTTTTTTTTTTCCTATGTGAATACCCAATTATTCCAGGACCATTAGTTGTAAAGAATATTATTACTAGAGTAATGGCAACATCAGTCCCTGTCATGTATCACTTTCCTTCTTCTGTGTAGGTTGGCTTCAGGGCCCAGATTCTGTTCAATTAGTTGTGTTCTTTTTACATACATGGTATTTTCCCATCAATTGATTTCTATTGAGGCACTATTCTTTCTAATTTTATCCATTTGTACTTTTTATTTTCCTCTACAGCTATTTCATATAATTTTTATATAGTAGATTTCCAGAGTAATCTCCATTTTTATTTTATGATCCTGTTCTTTCTGTCAGATTTTGCATTTTAATCTTGATTTTTACTCACACTTTATGAGACCATTGACTTTTTAAATATATTTTTTATAAACATATAATGTATTATTAGCCCCAGGGGTACAGGTCTGTGAATCACCAGGTTTACACACTTCACAGCACTCACCATAGCAAATACCCTCCCCAATGTCCATAGCCCGACCCCCCTCCCCCTACCCCCCTACCCCCGGCGACCCTCAGTTTGTTTTGAGAGACTGAGAGTCTCTTATGGTTTGTCTCCCTCCTGATCCCATCTTGTTTCATTTATTATTTTCCTATCTCCCAAACCCCCCACATTGCATCTCCACTTCCTCATATCAGGGAGATCATATGATAGTTGAGAACATTGACTTTTTGAATGCTATTTTTATAGAGACAAACCCAAACTGTTCATAAGGATTTAGCTTATGAATGTTACCCCTATAGCCTGGAAACCATTATTAATTCCAATTATTAAAATTAATTTAATTAAAAATAAAATTAAATTACTTTTCTATTAAAAATAATTAGCATACTCCAAAGCCTATACTCTTGATTATTTAAAAAATTTTAGAATATTGAGAATTAATGACAGTTAGACATGCTGTAAAGTTTAAACATTTATAATAAATTAGATAACATCACTGCAGCAAAAGCCAATCTAAGATAAAGTGTTAATTATCTCCAAAGAGATAGAATAACATTTTTATGATAACCATTTGCATCTAACTAATATAATTGAATTTTGTATCTCAACCATCTCCTGAATTAAATGGAAAACTATCATTTAAAAATTATCATGGCACTACTGGTAATCTTGACAATCTTTCTATAGCCTGAGATATTTCTAAAAACACTGAAAAATAAAAGAACTTTATTCATATATGCTTCTCTGATGCTACAGAAGCTGATTATAAAAGAAAACATAGGTTTATAAACTTCTGGTATTTTTTCCCTGTATTATTAATAAGGTATTATATTTATATAAGGAGTACATATGAGATTATATAATTCTTTCTTTGACATCAGTTATAATAATTAAAGGGTATATTTGTAGTTAGAGCTGTGATGAGTATCATGTTTTTCAACAATCTCATAACTCCCCTCACCTGAAACCTCTGCCTGCCTAGGTAACTGAGCAGAGTCTGGTATTGATCAGTAGAATACTGGCTGCAATAAAAACCAATAAAATCTGGATCTAGACCCTATTCTTCTCTGAGCTAACAGACAAAATCAACATAATAGCTTAAATTTTTTTCAGTCTTTTTATCTTCAGTGATATAATGAAGACCTATAAATGAATAAAAATAATTGTTATAAATGTAAAAATATATCTAATATTAACAAATATTTCAAGTATAAATAATATGTATTTAAAAAGCAATAAATAATAAATTATGTAAACAAATGCAAATAATGGCAATTAATAATATGAAAAAATAGTTGGACCTAGTCATTATCTGCCTGGTGTCAAATAATGGCAACCAAGAGAACTATGTTTGCTTCAGTATTCTCTTTTAAAATTCACTTGAAAGAACATGAGAAAACATACCATCAAAGAAGCAAGAAAATTATTTTAGTTATAGATACCAAAACATTGAGAATACTTATAGATGAAGATAAGGCATCCTACTGAGAGCCAACTCATGCTTTCTTCAACCTCGAGTTCAATATGGTTTTCACTGAAAGGGTCACTGTCTTGAAAGACCTATCTAACAATTCTTGATTAAAACTGGAAAGTTACATCTATGGATTAGTGACATGGTGCTAGAGGGGGACCAGGAGATGTGCCTATAAACCCAATGCTAGAAGAATAGGAGAAGAGAAGTTGGAGAATCTATACAGCCAAGTTCTAGATTGGACAGTGGCCATGAGGATGGGCATGAGTACAGAATATTATTGAGATATTTTTAGAAATTTGAATATGTCTTGAGAATGATATAATAAAATTATATCAATGTTAAATTTTCTAACTGTGATTGTTATTATGTGGTTTTTTTAGAGAAGGTGCTTGTGCTGAGGGTGAAGTAGTGATGGTACCTCTCACCATGTACAAAAAGATTCAAAGTTTTTTGTAATATTCTTACAGTTCCTCTGTAAGTCTAAAATTTTATGTAAGGTTAAAATTTTATGTATAGAGAAAAATACCTATAAAGATGAATTTCTTTGAAACTTAATGAGTGCACATATTATCAGAGCTTGGTCAGATTACATATAACTTTAATCTTTGAGTTATAATTCACCCAGTCAAGAGTTAATCAGCCAGTGTTAAATGGCAATGTTTGTGCACATGGTATTATGCTAAAAACTTGGAGAAATAAAAATTACCTTAGACATACCTCCAGAATTCCTGAAGCCTATAATTTAGTTGGGGAATCAAACTATCAAATATAAAAAGTGAGTATCTAGTTGATTGGTATATGGAGTGATGAGATATTTAGGCATGGGAAGGGAAAACCTGCCATTCAAAACCAAGTCATGTGGCAATGAATAATTGGAAGAAGCAGTCTTGTGGTTGATCCAATAATTTGGATGAAAGCACTGGGAATCTGGGTGGAATGAAGGATGGAAAAATATTTCTTGTACATTCAGCACATATTTAACATTATGTGCAGTGTTTTCTACCTTAGTTTTCATAACAGCGTGGCAAGGTCAATATTTTTGTTTTTTAGAACTTATTTTTTTAATATTAATTTATTTGAGAGAGAGAGAGAGCAGGGGGAGAGGCTGATGGAGAGAGAGAAGGAGAAAAGCAGACTCCCTGCTAAGCGCTAAGCCCATGCCAGGCTTGATCTCATGACCCTGCCAGGATTAGAGCCAAAATCAAGAGTTAGATGCTCAACCGACCAAGTCATCCAGATGCCCATGTTTTTTTTTTTTTTTTAATTTTAGAGATGAGAAAATTATTAACAATAAAGCTTAAATAACTCACCTAAGATGGTGAATTCAGGATTGGCATTCATGTCACTCTGAGTACAAAGCCAATTCTTAAAATAAAATATGGAAAATGAAGTACCAAAAACTTTAATAAATCATCCTATTAATCTATCTAAGTAATCTATCTAACCACCTGAATAATCTATCTTTCTGCTTTCCCCATTTTTAAAATGATTATTTTACAGCAACTTGTAATCTATGTTGTCCCTAAACCATCTAGGAAATAAAGGGTATGCTGACCTGGCCAAATCTTCTTATTAACATGCTAGGAGCAAAGCTCCATTAAAAACTTAGTGATAGTCCTTAGGAACATGAGAGTCCTTACCTATGGAATGCTTTTAGCATGATGTGCCAAGTCCATCCTTATTAGTAAATTAAATACTTTAAAGGATAATGTATGGCTTAATAGACCATAATACTATGGTATAAGCTATACAAGTATTTGAGTAAAAATTAGGACTGTTTTATAACCTAAAAAGCCCCTTTTGTGATGATGTTCCACATCAAATGGGCAATGGCATATTCTAACACGGTGATAAAGGACTTGGGGAGCGATCTGGCTACTCCATGCCTCATATATAATGTGATTTAAGCTATAACCTTGAAATTATTAGTAAAATTTGATGCTGAATAAGATTTCTGATTCTTTCTAAGTTTGAAATTACAAGTCAACATTTTGTGTTATCATCCTTTCACAGTGTTCCCTTCTTGGAAAACTCCTTTATAATCATTGCACTTAATGATGCAATATATATTTACTGATCACTCACTGTAATGTCAAAAATGGGGCTGGGGTGCCTGGGTAGCTCAGTTGGTTCAACATCCGACTCTTGATTTTGGTTCAGGTCATGATCTCAGATCATGAGATTGAGCCCGGTGACAGGCTCCACACTCAGCTTGGAGTCTGCTTAAGATTCTCTTACTCTGCTCCTCCTCCTGCAAATGAATAAACAAATCTTTCAAAAAAGGGAGGGGGGTAACCATCAGAGCTATAATGGCCATGTTCAGTCAAATATCACTTCTTTAATCACCTCCTCCTTGCCAGGTTAGAATTGATGGTTCCTCCTATGTTCTCAGAGCATTTTCAACTTATGTCTATTTTAGTGTAACACTTTATTGCATTATATGACTTATCAATGTATTTTCCCATCCCCCAAACAAGACTATAAGGAGAGGGAGTAGGTCTCATTTATTCATCTTGTCTTTCCTAATACCATGTACAGTGCACTGAACATAATAACTATTCAATAAGTATTTTTGGAAGAATGAAAGATACTTTTCTTTGTTTCTCTGACCATCCTTTCTGGTCACTAGTTAAAATTAATAAAAATTAAAAACTAGAAAAAATAATTTAAATATAGGCATCTGGGTGGCTCAGTAGGTTAAGCATCAGATTCTTGATTTTGGCTCAGGTCATGACTTCAGGGTCCTGAGATTGAGCCCCATGTCGGGCCCTGTGGGATTCTCTTTCTCCCTCTCTCTGTCTTTCTCTCTCCTTCTCTTTAAGTAATAATAATAATAATAATAATAATAATAATATAACTTAAATAGATTACCTCTGTGAAAAATTATGGTTTCCTCAATATTTTTTAAAGATTTATTTATTTATTTGACAGACAGAGATCACAAGTAGGCAGAGAGGCAGGCAGAGAGAGAGGAAGGGAAGCAGGCTCCCCACTGAGCAGAGAGCCCGATGTGGGGCTCAATCTCAGAACCCTGAGATCATGACCTGAGCCGAAGGCAGAGGCTTTAACCCACTGAACCACCCAGGTGCCCTCCTCAATATTTTTTTAAATATTTTTATTTATTTATTTACTTGACAGAGAGAGCTCAAAAGTAGCCAGAGAGGCAGGCAGAGAGAGAGGGGAAGCAGGCTCTCTGCTGAGCAGAGAGGCTGATGCGGGGCTCGATCCCAGGACCCCGAGGTCATGACCTGAGCTGAAAGCAGAGGATTAACCCACTGAGCCACCCAGGCACCCCCTCCTCAATATTTTAAAGCCTATTCCTATTCCTACCTTCCTTTCCATCCTTTTGTTTTTCTTCCTAAGGAATTTGCTTTAGAAAAGTAGAGTCACAGAAGGCCACCAGAGAGTGAAGTTGAAATTAATACCTTCCTCTGACTGAACTCTAAGAAAATTTCGTTGGTAGTAATTACATTTATCATATCCATTCTTAATTTGATTAAATGACATTCCAGCAAAATTTCTTCCTGCATTGAGCATCCAGCTTCTTCATGTGGATGAGAGACAGCCAGTGCTGGCCCTCTTTGTCACTATGTATTGGATACTCAGCAATAATTTCTCAGGATTTATGAATTTTAGATAAGTAAGCGATAAAAAATATATTTCCTCTTTGATCCATATAAAAGATTTATTCATTCACTTGTACTACACTCCAAAAGACTTGTGGACTCTATATCTTAACATTTAAAAAAAACCAAAAATAATAAGAATTTGGCATTTTCTCATCCTTCTCTGTTTTATGATTGCAGTTCATTTTTTTCTTATAACACTCCAGTTCTGCAAATACAGCCAATTTCCTTAAGTAATTAAGTTGTCTATTTGGAGTAAATACTCTACAGTGTGAGAATGTGCAAAAGTCTCTGTGTGATTTGATATAAATTGTGTTAATTAAACACACTAGTGTTTGAAGCAGGATCTTCTAAAAACAACCACCAGAGATTTTGTTTTCCATACAGCAATCATATTCCAGTGCTTTGAAGAGTTAAGCCTAATGAGCTCTAGGCACTGTCATCAAGTGAAGATTTTATGTTTTTGGTGACCAGGACCCACTGTGGTGTAGAGATGAGGTGGAGGTCAATTGTAGTTGTCAGTGCCACTCTGCAAGGCAGTCATCAATAGTTATAACATAGAAGACAGAACTTGGAAAAGAGAAGTAAATGTTTACTGAGTACCTACTGTAAACTACAAGCAAGGCTAGGTGCTAGAGGAAATACATGACATTTGTTTGATAAGTTTCTCTTCAGTGATACAGGTACACATTTTCCCTACAGATGGCTAACTTGAGCTCAAAGCAAGTAACTTAGAGAAGGTCACAGGATAAAGTAATATAACTGCAATTAAATGCACATTTTTACAACTACAGAATACTAGCTCTTTCTAGCACTAAGATCTACTCAAGGGGTAGTGGCATTGGTGGGGCGGTGGGGTCGGTAAGGGAAGAATGGAAGAAGCACACTAGGAATTGGATTAGAAAAGAGGTTACAGAAAGCTTATGCACCTGGAGGGGACTTTTTAATGAAAAACAATACAAAATTATGAGCAGTAAATTACACGAGAGGCCTTGAGAAGGCACCCATGAAAATAAGTTGTTCTGAAGATTTGAAGATCTGAAGATGCCTGATGGAATTATGTATTGCTGCATGATAAAACCCCACAAATATTTAATAGCCTGAATCAATAAGTTTCTGTTATCATTCATATTTCTGGGGGTTCAGAGGTTCAATTACGAAGAACTCACTTAGCAGTCCTCATGTAGTTGGAGTTAGGTGCCAGTTGAGCACTTGCTGAGCTGAGCAACCAAGATGATTCATTCACATGACTGGCAGTTCATGCTGGCAGTCCACTCAGTGCTTAGCTAGGGCTGTTGGCCATGATCTTATCTGGGGCTGTCATCCTGACCTGCGCTTGTGGCTTGTGCCTCTGATAGCATGGCAGCTGGGGTTAGAGGTGTAGTATCACAAGATGCAGCCTTCCAATAAGGATGGAGCAGATTTTGCCTGTCTTTTTAGAGTTGCCAGAAGTTGCACAGCATTGCTTCTACTGCATTCTATTGGGTAAGCACTCACAGGGCCAGTCTAGATTTAAGGAAAAGGGAAATCAGTTCCACCTCCCAATCTGGGGAGCATAACAGAATTTGCAGCTATCTCCAGTCCACCTCTGCAAAGCAGATAGAATCCTACCAAGGAGATTAATAGAGCACTATAGACTTTTCAACCCTGGTAAACCTGAACAGACAAGTAAGTTGGCATAAGTACTGAAGTTTAAAAATCACTGGAAAAGGCAAATAGGAAATCATATGACTTTCTGACTTTCTTGTATCCTGTTGCTAATTAAAGAAATAGAGAAAATGCTAAGGATGGAAATTTAAGAGGTTAATCTCTGAATGGTACACATGAGGAATGAGAGAATACCTTCATCTAGGAGAATCAAGATTTCCCATCACATTTGTTTTATATTACATACAAGGAAACTGAGGAGGGTAAAATAAGTGAATGGCTCAAAATTACACAGCAAGTTAGTGATATATTAAAATTAATTTTTGATTATGTAATCTTATGATTTAAGAATGAAAAATCTTATATTTTCTTTGTCATAGTAAGAACTACAGTTTTGCTTACATAAATTTGCCCAAATTTAAATTTAACCACATGTAAAAAAATTAGCCCTGTGAGAATCTAGGTTTTTAGCTAAAACACACATTCTTAAACTCATCATAATGTAAGCTCCCTAATGGAAAAGAAAAGTGTCTAGTTTATTAAATTTAGAAACCCTGGGATTTAGCACCATTTCTGGCATGTGACATATAAATACTAAATATTTTTAAATATATTAACTGAATAAATATGTAAAAATAGCATTTACAATTTTGACTTTCTGAAATGCCTTTAAAGATAAGGTAATTGTGGGTCCAATTTATATCCTAGATTATCAGTTAGGTTGTATTTAGTGTGTCTTGTTTCCCATTCCCTACCTTCCTCCCTAGAAATCTACTAGTCTTAGAATAAGACACATGAGACCAAGCCATTCCCCTCACTTCACAGACATTCTGAGACATTCTGAGGCAGCTATATCCCAGTTGACCTGAAGTCTGTCAGCATGATAGTAAGTCTGTACTGCTGTATGCCACTGAGTTTGAGGTCAGCAATAGCTGACCAATAAGAAGGTGTGTTTTCCTTTGTTTGTTTTTGGTTATTTTTATTAGCTTGTTTTTCATCTGTTAAGTTTTTGGTTTAAAAAATAATAAAAATAAATTATTCAAATAGTTACCATTATTTTTTATACAAAGAATAGATTTATAACATCATTGCATGCACCAAAATATGGGACCCAAGAATGTCTAATTACCCAGGAGTCAGGATGATTTTAAATGACAAATATCCCCACATCACAATTTAAATTTAATCATTGGAAAATGTTTTACAGTACTTTTTAGGACAATGCAAGCAATAAAATTGTTTACATAGTCTCTTGTTTCTTGTACCCCCTTCTATTTTAAATACCATTTAATTAAGTGACAGCAGGAATCATTAAGCTGATAGTATAACTAGACTCAGCATAGATATCTGTATATTAAAATTTTCATATCCAAAGATTTTAAGAAGGTTTTCATTGAAGTAAAACCTAGCAATGATATAGACCAGCATAGCTGCACCAGTCCACCAACTTCTCAAATATAGAAGCATGTCTCATAGTGTTCACAAGTCTCAAGTCCCAGGTGTGTACCAGTGAAAGGTAAATTCACTGGGGTTTGACGTTCTCAACATTTACGATTAACAGAAAAAAAAAATTATAAGGCAATGTAAGTGGATGGATGTTGATGGAAGCAATTAATGCTTTAGGTAAAATGAATAAGGAGCAAAGGGTGATAAATGAATTATTAAATGTTACATGTGAAAACCAAAAATGTTTCTTGGCAATATGTAAGGAAACTATCACCTCCCGCAGTGGGAAGTCAGGAAAACCTCAGAGCGAGTCCCAGGCCATAAACAAAATTGTAGTGAAACTCTAGAAAAGGCTGAATTTCTAGTCCCAGTAGGTCTGCTCCCCCAAAGAAAAGACCCTTTTTTTGGGAAGAAAAGGAAACCTAAAATGTGAATTTAGGGACATTCACACTGGGATGATGCACTTAAAAATGTTGAGTTCCCATGGCCATCAGTGATGAACCATGTGCTATCCCCAGACTTGAAAGTAATTATATATTTTTCTTCATCTGCCTTAACTACCTTTTGGCCACTACACAATTAAAGCATCATAATGGATCCATATAAATTCTTTGCCCTAAAAGGAGAAAAAAAGACTATCCTGAGTGACCTAGAACTAGTCAACATGTACAGGGAAAATTGGGAGTGTATTTATGAGAATGGATTCTGAGACTTCTAGACTAAAGGGTATAAAATGAAGCTGGATAACAGTGAGTTTGTTTATTTAGATCCCTTTTCTGGTTTACAGGATTTTACACTCTGCCAAGGACCTTTGGAGATAGCACTAATAAATGGAAACAAGTGGGACACAGTTATGTGAAATAGAAATACATGAACCATTGTGACAGATAGTGGAAAAAGGGATCAGAAGACTCAGAGAATTGGTTATGCTAGAGCAGATATATTATGCAAGGTTGAGAAATCCAGAAGAATGCTCTTGGTTGGCAGCCCATTCACCAAAATAATAAAGAATGCTTTGGTAGGAGAGCTCCACCATCACTGAAAAGCCTTGTGTTAGATGTCTTCTGAAGTCCATAGCTGATCTGATGGTAGGAGATGCATTTACATAACTAGGCTACAGTACAGCAATGGGAAAGATAGGCTTCTGAAAGGACAGAGGCTAAAATAAAGATGGGCAGAGTTGCTTATTGTTGTAAAAAGCAGAAAGTCAGATATAAAGCCAGGAATCTGACCTAGAGTTAAGGAGACAGTTAACAGTATATGTTTTTCCTTTCCAAGCTAAAGATAAATGATTCCATCTTGTATCTCACACTACCTAGACAAAAGCACATCACACTGTAGGTCTTTCAGGGTTTCGGGGACAGCATATTTCACACCTGGGAATATTTGGTGTCATATAAGTTTCTAGCTTTGAGTAGGGCCCAGAGCAAGTAGGGGATTTGAAAGAAGTCCACATTGAGATGCAAGAGGTGTTGCCATTTGGGCAGTGGACTCCATGGTATTAGAGACATGTGTTGGGAAAAGAATCCATGGAGAGTTTATGCCAAGAACCATAAACAAATCTATTCCATGGAAAGCAGAGAATTATACACTTAAAAAAAAAAAACTGTTCTTAGTATGCTGATTGGCACTGGTAAAGACAGATTGCCTGATAATGGGACACAAACTTACTGTGTAAACAGAACTGCCATGAGCTGGTTTTTGTTAGACCCACTACATCACAGACTGGAAAAGCCCAGCACCAACCATCCATAAGATGTAAGTAATATACCCATTACTGAATTGGATTATTGGACTCAAAAAGTCTTCAGAGGAAGCAGCCTAGATCCCCCATGATATCTACCGCTTTTGCACTGGATCCTTTCCCTTGGATCACACAATGAGCTGTACAGGATACCAGTTTGGATTCACTGGCAAAGAACGAAAAATTTCAAGATAGCTAGCATATGGGTGAAGAAACCAGAATTTCATGCAAGCTAAAAATAGATAGCACTATAGATAAGATAGATAGTACTATAGATGTACCCAGAAAAGACAAAACGAGGGGTATAAAGTGCAGAATTCCTGGTGGCTCATCTGGTCATCTACATTTCCTGGAAAGAGATGGATCTTGAGGTTAGAATTTAGATGGATTCACAGACTGGTTGTTCAAGGGGGAGCTGTATTGGAAGATGGGGAGAAGAATATCTATAAAAGAGACACATGGATGGACTTGTAAGAATGGGCATAAGGTATAAAGAGTGTTGTATCACATGTTGATGCTCTCCAGAGAGATGTACCAGAGTCCCAAGTTTTAAAAAATCAAATAACAAAATAATTCTACTAGTAGAGAGCAGACAGCTGGCCATACCAGTGATGAAACAATTGAGCCATCAACAAGTAGATATGTTGGTTGAGATGGAGATTAGGTACAAGTTCCAAAGCAAGGCATCCCTCTCCCCAAAGCCAAATTAACTCATTCCGTTGTTCTAATTATAAGAAAGAGAAATTAACCCTGATGGCACCGTCACAGGCACCATTCTTCAAACAGACCAATTAGCCTTGTGGGTCAAGTTGACTGCATGAAGCCCTTCTGCCATAGAAGACATAGCAATTTATCTAGAGTGAACTAAAAATATATTCTTGGTATGAGTTTGCTTTACCTGTTCACAAAACCTAAGCTAGGACTACTCACTGTTCAGGAGCTCATGGAATATTTGTTCCATTGGCACTGGATACTGCATAATCAATAGAGTCACTCTACATCAAAGATGTTCTGTCACCTATAGCGCACCAGGAAGCTGATGATGGCCTGATACAATGTTGGAATAACCCAGTCAATGTACAGCTGAGGCCATGAGTTTCAAACTGATACCCTACAAAGATGGGACACTATAAATACTTTCTGACTATGACCTAATTGGAGAATTTTTTTATTTCCATTCTTTCAACTCTAGGTTATATAGGTTTAGGTTTTGTCTCCAAGATAGCAAAAGTAAATTTCACATATCGGTAATTTTTAAAAGGTGTACTTTATCATTATGAATATTTTAAAGAACACCCAGCCAAAATAGAGAATAAAATATGAGCATCTACTTAGTTATACTGACTATGATTTAGAATAACAGGTCATTTTAAGTGTGAAAGAAGTCCTCAAATTTATCATATTTGATCCTCTGCATTTATCAGTGAAAAGATTAAAATAAAAGGAAGTCAGAAAATTTTATTTATGTCACATGTCACAACCTTACTAGCCTAATTCTTTTCAAATACTGGGTGTGGTGCATAAACAATGAATTTTGGAACACTGAAAAGAAATAAAATAAAATAATATGTAAAACAATAATAAAAATGAATAGATAAATAAATACTTATTTTGACTTGGTTGAGTCACTGATTTTGGAACCTCCACATGAAAATAAAAGAAATAAAAGAAATGCAATAACCTTTATTATTTTTTCCATTTAATTGTATTTGGTAAGCAAGATAATAATAGATGGGCTAGGAAAATAAATTAATAAAAATGATCATGGATGTGATGACAAGGAAATTTCCAAAAATAATCAGTCAATTAAATAGTGAACTAAAAGTTCTACTTTCACTCAAAGTGAAAAAAAAAGAACTAAAGGATCAATATAACCCCCTAAATATTACTCTAATATCAATTTAAATCAAGGAATAATACAGAAATATTTATTAAGCTCTCCCAAGGGCATACAAACAGAAGAAATTGCAAGGTAAAAAAATTAATTAAAACTTTTTCATAGAAGATTAAATTCAAGAGCTCTTCCAAGACACAGTAATTAATTACTGTAATGTCAAGAGAATAGAAGAAGAAGAAGAAGAAAGGAAAAACGTTTTCATCAAAGTGTTAATGGGTATGCATTGAACTTTTCCAAGCCCATATTAATCAGTGTGGCAATAGTGAAGAGTAGCAGCTGAATAGATATAGATCACAAACAGGCATTTTCAAAATTGTAAGATGTCTTTGGTCAACTTTCAATTTCCTCAGGCAATAAATGATGACATTCTTAGTGACCTAAGGGCTCACCTCTACTTTTGTATGTTTTGAAGCCTAATAGATTTGCCTTAAACTGAGGGCTTCTTCTAGCTGCTTTGTGGCCAATTCATCTCTTGTCTCAGATGACTTCGTTTAGAGGATATGGAAGTATAAATATCTCTCAGAGACTCAAATACTATATTGGATGACAATTCTGTATAATGTACATGAAGTGAAATATTAAAAGTATTCTGAGAGAGAGAATATTTGTGGCAGAACTCTGAAGTTCTATTCAGAGTAAATTTTGTAACTTCAATTTTAGCTTCATGGAAGAATTTAGGTAAAATCATGCATGATATCATACAAAACTATTAACAAGTGAGTTATTTTTGGTGAAATCCCCCAAATCGAAGTATGTCGAGAACAGTACCCATTTGCAATATACTTCATGCTTACCTGTCCATATTCCTCTTCCTCCTCCAAATTTCTTATATAAAATGTATTGCACCCAAGATTATATAGATCACATACAACTATAGGTGGTATATGTAATACATAATTTATTTTTAGATTTGATGGTGAATTCCTTGGAATTTTTATGAATTCAATTTATATTGATTTGCATATGAAGATCACTTTAAAAGCAATCAATTCACTGTGGTACAGTGTTCTGAGGAGAGCAGAATTACTTTAGTCTAAGATGACGTGATGGATATGATGAATTCATCTATTTTTTTTTTAACTTGGAGGTTGAAGGGAAAATGATGAAGGGTTAAAAGAATAATTGTGCTGTGAGAATCCATGCAGTTTCATCAGAACAGGCCATAGCCAGGAATTTCTTACTATGAAGGTTTTTTTTTTTTTTTTTAACTTGGAACTAATCTGAGCTGAGAGAGTTCCGTGATGGCATTGCTTTGATACAGAGCCTGGTTAAAAATACATAGATATAAAAGTTCAGTTCCTCACCCATAAGCTTTGTCTATGTAGTGTCAACTATCCAGATATTTGGAAACATATGATGATTGAATGACATCCTAATTTTTCAAGTAGAAATTCTGGCAGAATGTTGACCCAGACTACATTGGGAAAAGCCCCTTTTTCTGAACTAGAATCTTATTTTAGAATGATTGACATATCTTGAAATTGCACATTTTTTGAATTGCCAGTTTACTGGGCTGTGAATTTGAAAGAAAAGAATAAAAGAAACTACCATAAATCTGCACATAAACCATACTGAATGCCTAATACAAAAGTACAAACTTTCACCCTCTTACATAATCTTCATTTTGAAGATACTTTCAAATAGCAATATAAAACATTTTCAGTTATTCTACACTATTTCCTAAGAATCTTATAGTTATGAAACTTGTTGTACATGACTTTAATTGGAGATTTTTAAAAAATTAGTACTGTTACCATTAGATTTAGTTTAGACACAATCATTCTTCTCTTTCTTTTTTCTTTCTTTCTCTCTCTCTCTCTTTCTTTGTTTCTTTGTTTCTTTCTTTCTTTCTTTCTTCCTTTCTCTCTTTCTTTCTTCTTTTCTTTCTTCCCTTTTTGAAAGAGAGAGGGTGTGTGACCAGGGATTGGGTGGGGAAGGGACAGAGGGAGAAGGAGAGGCAGGCTCCACGTTCAGTGTGGAGTCCAACACGGGGCCCTATCCCATGACCTTGAGATCATGACCCGAGCCCAAATCAAGTGTTGAATGCTTAACTGACTGAGCCACCTAGCTGCCCCCACTAAATTGAGTTCTATTGTGAATTAGAGAGAAGAAAATGAATTTATATTGAGGCACATTTTTCCAGAATGTAACTCCATAAACAGGAATTTGGGTCTGTTTACTTCTCATCACAAATGTATCTCAATGCCTAGAACTTTCAGATAGTAGAAGCTCAATAAGCACTGATCAAATGCTTATTGTAGCTAAGAGGATTTGGGGACATCATAACTTATAAAGGTTGTGATATTGACTCTTGAGGAGATTCTAAGACATAGATAATGACATATGTATTTTATAGAATGTCTAAAATTCATAGAAGTTATAAAAACTGGGTTACTACAGAGTCAGGTGTATTGATGGGGAGAGGACTTCATTTAACCTCAGTTACCTCTTTAAAGGGTTCATCTCCAAATACAATACAATGCATTTTGAGAGAACACAGTCCAGCCCATAATAGGTTTATGGACTTTGCATGATTTCTTTTTCCCTCTAGATTTAGAGATGTTGGTGGAATTATACCAGAAATGTTTCTGTTTTAACACAAAACACTGTTTTTCTTCCTCTGGGGGTGGAATACATTCTTGGTGCCATTTTTAGTTTATCTCTTTAGGCACTAAAGTTTATATCCTAAAGAAATTACTGGTGGTTTTTCTAAATGGTGACAACCTTTTATATTTTCAAAATTTTTAAGAAGTATATTTTTGCTTTAGAAAATTTTTCAATGAAGGCCTTGACCAAAACAAAAAACAAAACAAAACAAAACAAAAAAACATTGTTATTACTTTTTTTCTCCCTACTAGAAAAAAGAAATAGAAAGTAAAAGTTAACAATCTCTAACCTTCCTGGTGCCTAGAAGGGTTATGATCCAAGAGAGAAACTAAAATGAAAGAATTTAAGGCAGGAGTTTTGTGTGAAGGGGCCACCCCTGACCAGTAGGGGGAAAATCGTTACCAAGCCCAGAGAAATTCCCAGACACACATGGAGAGGTGTGTACTGGTTGTTTGCTCAGAGCACTAAAGTAAGGCTGGAAAGAAGGTGACTTGGTCATCTCCTTAGGTATTATACTACTACAAAGGGAAACAATATGCACTTCCAAATAGAAGAAAGTGAAAGAATTCCATTTCTACTGCATTACCATCCACCTCCTTAACTCTCAACTCTTCATAACTTTGGCTTTCAGTTGGGAAATGATATATTGTCACCTACATTTTACCTCACTTTGCATGAAAGCAAACAGAAAAGGATTCTCTTGCTCTGTGATGACTTCTTACAGAAATTCCCTCTATACGTCTCCTCACAGAACCACTGTTTTAGTCATTCATAATGCTTTGCCGCATTAGTACATGCTCAGATGTATTTTAAAAATAGGATAGCAATATTCATAATATTTCTGACAATAACTATTTTGCTTATTGATTTTAGCGTCTGGAGTCTGTGATCCAAGCACAGAACAGGGAATGCAAAGTAGTCAGAAGAAATGAATAAGCTACCTGTGATGGGCGTGAAGCAGTTAGAGAACAAAGCCTTCTCCAGGTACGTAAAGCTCAGCCCTGTGATAAAACAGACCCTTGGTGGTGTAGCTGTGTCTAGTAATCATCATGAAGTACACATAAAGGCAACATCTTTAAAATAGCAATGATAGAATGCTGAGGCAAGAAGATATTTTTCTTTCCCTTTCTTAGGAAGATAGCATAGTTTCCTAAAAGGAGAGATTCAAACATCTGATCCCACTGGAAGGGAAGATCACAGGAGAACTATGGCTCTTTATTTATTAAGATATTTATTAATCCATTAAATATATGTTAAGTAGGGCACTGTATAGAAATCAGCCAGTTTGTGCAACAGAATTTTGGACACAAATAGAAATAGAAATTAGTGGACATAGAAACAGAATAGAAATAAAGAACTCCATGCACATAATGCAGTCTATAGTAAAACAAAAAAACAAGAACAAAACAAAATCAAGAACAACTTGGTCCATCCTGTAACTGTGGAAAGGGAAATTGACAGTACTAGACCTGAGGTAACTAACAAGGCTGAAGTGATAATGTGGTTCAGTGGTGCAGAATAAACATAGTGTAACTGGCCATTGTATTCTAGCTTTAAAACCGTACTTACCTTAGAACTGTGGTATATTCTGGTACTGCCTTAGGGGATACAATGTCATTTGTTTTCATTCTTACGTTTTTATAGCTTCATTTTCTTCCTCTCTTTAAGAATTTAATATTTTATACTTCCTCTTTAACCCTGGTACTCTGAAATTTCACAATGTGAGTCTCTTTCATTAAGTATATTTGCCCTATTCCTTCTGGAAAACTAATCTTTTTCAAATTTAGGCTTTTTAATTTGTAATTTCTGTGAAAAATATTTCCTTTTCCTTACTTTGTTCATTTTTTCTCTCCAAGATGGCGGACATCTTTACTTGATTACTTAATTTCCTTATTTTCTATTTCTTGGTTATATCTTGACTCCCCCCTCCCTTATTTTTTCATAAGTATACTCGCTTACAACTGTTCTGTGTAAATTTTATATTTTTGCCATCACATTTTAAGTTTCAAAAAATTGTCCTTGTTTTAGAATGTCCTTTTTATGGCATGTTGTTTCTATGGTTTCAACCTCTCTCATTTTCTCTGAGGATATTAATTCAGTTTTAAAATGTTTTTTTGATCTATTTCTCTTTCTTCCATGTTGTTCTGCTTTCTGTTTTCTATCCATTTCTCTAGAATAACTAACATCCAAAAACAACTGACAATACCAATTGCTGGTAAGGATATGGAGCAGAAGGAACACATTCATTGCTGGTGTAAACATAAAAGGGTACAGTCATTTTGGAGATACTTTGGAAGTTTCTTACACAGCTTGGCATAATTTTACCACATTATCTAACAATCTTGCTTCTAGATTTTTACCCAACTAAGTATAAGACTAATGTACACAAAAGCATAAATCTGAATGATTAAAACAGCTCTCTTCATAATTAACAAAAACTAGCAGAGACCAATTTGTCTTTCTAGACAATGGTATTAAAAGCCAGGGGGTCAGAGGAGGGAGGGCTTGAATAGGTCAAGCAAATTAGATTTTTAAGAGAGTGAAACTAATTTATTCTTTATGATACTATGATGGTGGATACATGACATGATACATTTGGTCAAAACCTATGGAATTTACACAAGGAGTGAACTTTAATGTATTCAAATTTAAAATTATTTAGAAACTTATCCTGAGATACTTCAGGATACAATGCAGAATGAGATGAAAGAACCTCATTGGATTATGCATGTATGAAACAACTCACTGAAGGAGCTAGGGGGAAATGTGCACACCTAAGTATCTTTGGAAATTAGCAGAATCTCTCAGACCAAAGGCAAAAGGAACTGAACATAAGTGCTGTATGTTAGCTGATAGTTATTTGCACAGAAATATGGTTTAGTGATTCTGGAACCAGAAATGTATATACATATAAAAGAACGTAATATTAAAGAAATTCAAGGTGGATGATGGAAGCCAGGTTTCTCTCTGGTGAGTAGGAGGTTTCAGATAAGCAAAGGGTGAAGATTAGAATGATCCATGTGGTAAATGGGTTAGATTTAGAGAAAATAGTATGAACTCATGTTTAGCTCAATATAGACATAGATGGTTACATATAGAATAAGTAAAATGTTTCACAGCTTACTCTATATAAGAAGCTGTGGTGAAAGGATCACCAGCCCATATGTCCCCTGTGGAGTTACATCTGGCAACACTTAACCGAAACTAGATAGGTTTTTACCTTTTGATCCCTTAACTATACTCTTAGGAATTCACACATTATTTACCAATAATGAAAAAATACATTTCCACAAAGACTTTCGCTGAAGTATCATTTAAATTACTGGGGGCAAAAACCGAAATGCCCATGCCTAAGGTGGTGGTTGAATAAGTACACAGTGCATATGACAGAATACTATAAACTTATAATACTGAATGAAGACCTCTATGAAATAACACAGTGAAAAAAAAAAACAGTGCAAAAGAAGGTATCTAGTATGCTACTTCTTGTATAATAAAGATGAGGAAATTTAAAAAAAACATTAATAATAATTATAATAGAAATATAATAAAAACGGTATCTATTTGTTCTTTCCTTCTGGTTTACCAGAAAATAATTTTACGTTGATGTTCTGGGATTGGAAGATTGGGAAGAGGAAATGTATACCCTGAGTGCTGGCTTTCTGGAAGCAGAAGGGAAATAGGGATTTGGAAGCCTTGCTATCAAGTGTACAGATTTTCACTTACTCCCTATTACTCATTTGCTAAGAAAAATAATTTACTCAGGTTTGCCTTTTTTTTCTGAAACTTTTCATGTTCTCCTGACCAGGAGTTAAACATCCGTCTTTTCCCATCTTTATATCTGGGACATTCCCAGTCCTGTAACATGGGGGGAAAGAATCTTGTATTATAAAAAACTTTTTACATCCATGTTCATTAGCCCTTCTGATTTTACCCTCGTTCTGAACCTGCTTTTACACCCAAAATATTTCTAATTTCCAAGAATTTTTGACAAAAATAAGTTGCTTCTTGTGCTTTCGCCCTTTATAGGCTTATATATCATTGTTCTAGGACCTCCAAGTCAGTAACTACTCATCCATTGTTTTTTGACTTCCAAATTTCTATTGTTATATCCTTTTCCTGTATTGTTTCTTACACCTATTTCTTTTCTTTCTTGTTTATGACATGTCTTTACATTCAGTATCATCTAAGGTAGAAAATAAATTCATATATTCAATCCAAATGATTTAACTGTCAGGGCTTACCTGGGTTTGTTTTTAAATTTTCAATATGTGTTGGGTTTAAATTAACACCAAGCTATGATTTACCTGGCATGGATTTAGTTCCTTTTGCCAAATAACTTCACTTTTTTTTTTTCATAAAGTTATTTAACAAAATATTTTCATTCATTGAACAAATATTTGAGAATTTTCTGTAGACCAAGCATCATAGTGTAAATGTCTCCCAGGCAACATTAAAATATCTGTCTTTTAGGTAAAGCAGAAAACTATTAAAGAGTTTCAAGTGCAGTTTCAATATGATAATGATTTCTATCAAAAGTATATCATTTCAGCTGCTGTCTACAAAATGAGCTAGAAGGATATAATAATCACACCAGAGGGACCAGATAAGGAAGTGATTTCTACAGTGGGAATACATGAAGATAGTGGCTGGGACAAGAGTGTTTTAGAATGTCAGATAGGAAGGACAGACTTATTTTAATATATTTTAAAATTAAAAATATTTTAAAATTGTGGGCCTTATTGATTAGTTCTGAAGAGTAATGAAAATGGAGGAAAGAGATCAGATTTTTAATTTTATGACCTTATCAATGAGAGGGGTATCTTTATTGAGAAGACAACTGGCAAATGAATGTATAGGAATGGGAGTTAGAGTGCTCGCTTTGGCAACACATATACTAAAAATGGGAAGGAATGGGAGTTAGAGGGAAGTACATTGCAAGGGCTGCATTTTACACGTGTTACACTCAAGCCCTGGTTTGTGGAACTGTTTGTGACATTATTTTTTTAATGAGATTATAATATAACAACATATAATATATATAAAGTGCCATAATAATTATTTTTAAATTTTTTTTTCATGCTCAGCATGGAGCCCAATGTGCGGCTTGAACTTACAACCCTGAGATCAAGACCTGAGCTGAGATCAAGAGTCAGATGCTTACCTGACTGAGCCACCCAGATACCTTGTTTGTGACATTATTAAAACACAACACTAGTGCTACTGGGACTCAGTCGGTATCTGCTGTAAGTCTTCCTCCTGCTTATTGTCAAAATAAGACAAGATGTGCAGCCTTCTCATATGGATTGGATGAGTTATCACTTTTGGCCAAACAGAACATTAAAGAATCCTCAAAAAGAGCTTACATCCTAGTTTGGGGGGATACCAGTTACCCAGTTGAAGTGGCCTTAATAAAGATCAATTTCAACACATTATATCAGTTGTTGCATCATAGAGTTATATAGCTATATACATCATTGGAGAACTTAGTGGGAATTAGAAACAAGTTTTGAGAAGCTAGACAACCTTTGAGTGGATAATTCTGCTCACATCCTGATTATTAATGAAAAAAATAACACTTTACTAGGTGACCGACTACACTACGTTCTGTTTTCTATGAAATATTGCTAAGCCTATTAGTTGGTTCTAATGATTTTATCAACAGATTTGTTAAGTATGCAAACATGAAGTATTCAGATCTTTATTCATAATGGCATGATGGGTAGGGTACTACATTCTTAGGCAATGTAACCGTCCAACAGTCTCCTGTGCTGAGTGGCAGCTGGTGGAGAAGGAAGGAGTTTGACTGAATTTCTTTACAGAGTTATCCTTACTTTCAGGCTTCTGAGCATTTATACATGAATAGGAGTGTTCTATGAAAAAAAAAATTTTTTTCTTTTCATCAGTGCTTGGTTGATTGAGTTAAATCAATATTCCACAGTGAACAATGCAAAAGAATTATTGCTAGCTCTAGATCATACTTATGTCTTTATAATAATCTTATGGTTTAGTGTACTCGTAGTTGAGTTATTGATTTGAACTAGATGTGACTGAAAGATGAATAAGATACATGGCCAAATCACCAAATTTTCCTGCAATTACTCAGGTAGCCTCCAAAAACCTAGTGAAATGGAATTTAAATGGAGAAAGTAAGAAGGCAAAGAAAGGCTTTTTCACCAGCACTATTAGTTATGTAATAATTATTTAATGGTTATTTGACTCCCACGGCTTTTACCAGTTGGTCCTATGTAGTTTTCCCATATGGGGAAATGCTAGCTTGTGGAAGTGCATCGAATGTCCCAAAATAATCCTCTGATAAACACACACACACACACACCAGAACACACACATACAGTAATTTGCCCTTTATGTCTCCTTGGTGACATAGTATGAGAAACACTCAGAGCTTCATGTAAAGCTATGAGTGCTCGTTCATGACACCACCACGTGCATTTATTGCCTGCAATGCATTTTCAGGGAAAATTCTGATTTTGATTGCAGCAATAAGCAGATATTGAGTTCCACAATTTTTCAAGAAAGCATTTTGCCAGTTTTTGACACACTGTTCTCCAAAAGGTTATGTCACATTTATTTTTAAGTTAACAATTGAACATTCTCAGGATGACACAAGATACTGAGCTGCAAGGCTTCATTGAGCAGGTAATAATTCCCCCGGTGGCACTTGGCACAGGACAAGTTGACCTTGCAAAGTCAATAACAAACACATTTGTAAACCCAAAAGAAGGACAGAGGCCAGCAAACTGAGGCATGCCTTCCTGTTTGGAAATATTTGTTTAAATAATTATTTTTCATAACAATCCCCAAATATGAATAGATACCAGATTACTGCATCTGTCTTAAAGAATGTAAAAACTCTTGTCAGTCCCTAAGGTTTTATCCCCAGTTTCATGTTTGTATTTTATTTCTACTTTTGGCAAAAATGACACAGTTAAAAGGAAAGTGTTTGTGTTGTTTGGCAATAATAAATAGGAACAGAAGGGTATTGCCTTATATCAACTTAAATATCACAAGGCAGATCCATTTCAGTAAAAGAAATCTTTTCATATCAGGTGGGGAAATCAACTTCAATTGCTGTTTCTGGACTTAACCATCTCCCACTACTGAAACCAATACTTGAAAGGAGGGTAGGACAATGTAATGAGGTAATTCAGCATGATGGTTCCTATTAACATAATCACTACTCCTGCAGGAATAGGTCTTCTCTCTTATTTGTTTATGCTGTTAGAATGCCTCTGGTGAATTTGGGGAGAGTAGAGGGTTCTCCAATTAAGCAATGGGATATGGAGATAGAGCTGCTCTGATTAGGGCCCCAGCTTGTCAGCCTGCATTTCCTCATTATTAAATAGCTTCCTAGATGCTCATCTCATTCCCAATTAATAGATGAGATTTATATTCTTGAATATTTCCCTGCTAACCTATGGAGTCTAGAAAATGAGGAGAATCTAATTCCCAAGATATCTCAGACGATAACATTTCTGTGATGTTTATGTGCGTATTGAACCTCACAAAGTGACAAGAATCACAGTAAGGAGTAGTGGGAGCACCAACATTCATAGCTGCACAAGACAACAAAGAACAGCTTTTAATATGTTGCCTGAAAAAAAAGGCCACTTTATTTTATTTTTCCTCATTAATTCATACTGGCTGCATAGCAAGTAGGTGAAATTGAGCCAAGGAGCAATACAGAGAAGCTTAACCTGTTTCTTTCACCCGAGTGATGGGTGGAACTATAAAACTTCAATCCTGTTATGGACATCAACACCCCAGTTCTCACCACAGAATGATGAAACCAAGTTTCCAGAACTCTGAAGAGTAAGGAACGAACCTGGAACCTAAGTAACTAGATAGCATGCCAGGTCCAGGCACACTTGACAGCACTGTCAAAGTCTCTGGCAATTCTCTAAGCTGAAACATCATTTGCGAAACATGTATTTTATGGCTAGTTCTTTTGATGCCCATACCTAAAGACCACCACAAAAACAACAACAACAAAAAATCACTTGCAGTTAAAATAAAACTGACGTGCGTTTAGTTTGCTGCACACAGGCGGGGAACATGAAACTGAGGGGAAGTGCAAAGACATCTCAGTAAAGGACAGCTGGGAACAAAAACTTACTAGGTTTTAGCATTGATGAATGATTTTGAGAAGGGATTAGGGAAGTTAGCACTTATTTTGGATTGGAAGTCAAAAAATTGGGACAATTTAGTAGTTGGATATTTTAATAATTTTAAGAAGGAGATGGGAGTTTCAAGCAGTATTAGAGCTGGCAATAGCAAATAAGGATAAGTCTTTTAGAAAAGATGTTAGTGAGGAGAAAAGGGATTTAGTCATTTTTGTGGTCTTAGACTTGCCTTGTCTTACTTGGGGGGAAAACTGTAGCTGATTGTCAGCAGGGTGATTTTTAATTCTATGTATTTCTTTCCAGTTCTACATAGAAACTCATGAAAGTTTTATTTCAGCCTATTTTTTGAAGGTACAGAAAGTTAAAGTGATCTTCATCACAGGAACAAGAACTTTCATATGGGTTGGTTAGCATATTTATACAAATTATCATAACTCATCTGCTTTATAATTTATTATAAGTAAAATAATATTTTACAGTGACCTTGATTTCTCTTAATTATGTAATGATTGGTTGACTCAGTAAAAAGTCCTATAGACTAAATATACTAAATAAAAATATGGACCTTATTTCCACATTCCCAGAAAAAGAATTATCTAAATCGCTCATGATTTTTGGCCATATAAGCCACAGAAACTTTCAATCATGGGCTAAAATGGTGCCAAAAATTCTGTCAAAATATTTTCTCTGTCTATTGTATTTCATACTCTCACTTACATATAAATACCTTTTAATTAATTCAGAGCAAAAATTCAATTTACCAATTATCCTTTTGTACCAGGTGATATATAATCTAGTTCTCTTTCTTGTGAAGGGAAACAGACTAATTAATGACACACATGTTAACATAATTACAGGAGGGACAGAGAAGAGGATAAAAGAGGAAACATATTATTTGGACCAAAGGATCAGAAAAGCTCCAGTGATAAAGGGACACTTGAGCTGAGTGTTGAGTATAGAAGATAGGATAAGTTAGAGGAAAGTTGGAGGGAGTATATTCCCAGTAGAAGGAATACCATGTGAGAAGCTACAATAACAACAACAAATCACAAGTTCCATGGAAAAAGCTTTTATCCAGGGGCACCTAGGTGGCTCAGTAGGTTAAAGCCTCTGCCTTCAGCTCAGATCATGATCCCAGGGTTCTGGGATCCAGCCCCGCATCGGGCTCTCTGTTCAGTGGGGAGCCTGCTTCCTCCTCTCTCTCTCTCTGCCTGCCTCTCTGCCTACTTATGATCTCTGTCTGTCAAATAGATAAATAAAATCTTAAAAAAAAGGCTTTTATCCAAATACTTGTCACAGTATCTGGGAGAAAGTGAGCATATATTTATTTAAAAATTAATGAATTAGGGGTGCCTGGGTGGCTCAGATGGTTAAGCATCTGTCTTCAGCTCGGGTCATGATCTCCAGATCCTGGGATCAAACCTCACATCAGGCTCCCAGGCTCAGTGGAGAGCGTACTTCTCCCTCTCCCTCTCCCTCTGCCTCTCCCCCTGCTTGTGTGCTCTCTCTGTTTCTATCAAATGAATAAATAAAATATTTTAAAAATTTTTATGATTTAATCACCCACATATGGCATTCATTTAAATCAACCCTAGGAAGCAGTTGTTGAGAAATTTTTGCATCCAGATCAGTCTCACTAGTCAGGTCTGTGCAATGCTTTGCTGCTTAGGAGGAGAACATACATTCTGAGTGAAGTGAGATCCAGGAGTTATTAGCATGCAGTTACCATAGACTTTGACCTTCTCTAATCACAAGGCGCAAATATAATATGTTGTGACTCACATATACTCAACATATACAATGGAACACTATTAGCCATAGAAAAGAATGTAGTCTTGCCATTTGCAACAGCAGGAATAGACCTTGAGGATATTAGGCTAAGTGAAATAAGTCAGACAGATATTTTATGATCTCATTTATATGTGGAATCTACACAAAACAAGCAAACAAAAAAAAACTTATACAGAGAACAGACGGGTGGTTGCTTGAGGTGGGAGTTTCAGGATGCGTGGGGGTAACAGGGTGGGTGAAATGGATGAAGGGGGTCAAAGGATTCAAACCTTCAGTTATAAATAAGTCATGAGGCTATAACGTACAAGGTGGTGACCATAGTTAATAATACTGAATTGCATATCTGAAAGTTGTTAAGATAGTAGATTTTAAATTTCACATCACAAGAAAAACGAACTTGCAACTATGCATGGTGATGGATATTAACTAGATGTATTGTGGTGATCATTTCACAATATACACATATCTAATCATTATGTTGTACCCCTGAAACCAATTAATGTAAATTGTACCTCAAAAATGTATCAGTTAGTCATATATCCATGACTAATTGTGTTAATTGCTATGTAGGATTTAAGAGAAATAAAATGTATTCTCTGTTTTACATTGAAATTTATGCAGACAAAAGTTACAGATTAACATAATACAGGATAAAATCAAATAGGAAAATGTATGATACAGGGGCACCTGGGTTTCTCAGTTGGTTAAACATCTACCTTCTGCTCAGGGTTCTGGGATCAAATCCTCCCTCTCCCTCTGTCCCTCCCATCTGTGCTCTCTCTCTTTCTCGCTCTGTCAAATAAATAAAAATCTTTTAAAAATGTATGGTATAGAGAATAAGAGCTGTCAGACTAAAGAAGAATAGATGTAATTCCAAATTAAAAATAATTAAAAATGTCTATAGAAGAGATGATGATGTAGTTCCTTCTAACTATTATAACAGAGATACCATTGACTGCTTGGCTCTAAACAACAAACATTTATTTCTCACAGTTCTAGATACTGGGAAGTCTAAGATCAAGGTGCTAGAAGATTAGCTGTCTGGTTAGGGCCTGTTTCTGGTGAGATCTCTTCTGGCTATAACCTCATGTGATGAAGGGGCAGGGCAGCTTTCTATGGCCTCTTTCATAATGGCAATAACCCCATTCAGGAAACTTCCATCCTCCGGACCCAGTCACTTCCCAAAGGCCCTACCTCACCATCACATTGGGAATTAGGTCTTCAACATGTGAATTTTAGGAGAATACAAATAGGCAGACCCTAGCAGATGGGATTTCCTATAAGGCCTATGTTCTATATGTAAAAAGGTAAAAAGGTACTTATAACCTGCCAAGCAAGATCAAGCAGAGAAAAACAATCCTAATTTAAGGATATGAAGATGTTCAGAAAATATTTAGAGAAATCTCATATGATTGATCACTAATAGCAATTAAAACTATTTGCTTCAAATGCTAAGCTGAAATTTTGGAACAATGATTGGGGGAGGGATAACTCTGGTTTTCACTTATTGGAAAGAATTATTTTGCCTCCAAATTAGACTAACTTCCATTAAGGACTGTGTACTACAAAAGGAAAAGAACAACAACAAAGTTAGGTGTTAGACTCAGTGCATTTCCTTAAACAATTTACAAATAGCAAGGTTCATGCAATTAATGCTAGAGGCCCCATGGTGAAAGGATAAGTAATATGTGTCATTGGTTCTGTGATCCCAGCTACATGTCATCATTCTGTGGAGTGACAGAAAAGCAGCTCTCTTTCAACCTTATAAAAGAAAATATGCAATAATTTAAGAGAATGGTAAGGAGAAAATTACACATGTTAGTAACCTGGGCCAAATTCTGCACCCCACAAAGATTGTGTTGAGGGAAGAGTAGTCCTGTAAAAAATCCACATGGAGAGTTCTTTGTCAGTTTTTTGTAGTCATTCAAGTATTTATTAAACACCTACTACATGTTATATACTATTATAGGTATTGAAAATACAGTTGTGAATAAATAAGAGACCTGTCCTCAATCACACATTTTACTGGAGAAAACAACTTATAAACAAATTCAGACATAAAAAGAAAAATTCAGATTAAAAACAGATAAGCATTTAGAAGACAGAATATAGTAGTGCTGTGAAGAGTGACCAGAAAGTTGTCTTTAAAATGAGTGGAAAAGTCCTCTCTGATGAAGAGGCATTTATGTTAAGACCTAAGTCATGGGAAGGAACCAGACGTGGTGGTCATGGGGGGGAGCATCCCAAGAAGAAAGAGTAGTTGCTATCTTTAGTTGCTCTTTCATAATTCCTTCAAACAGGCAAACAGGTAAAAACAACATCAAGCATGTTTATCAAGCCCTTAGTATGCCCAGGCATTGTTCTAGAGTATACAAAGGCAACCATTAAAAAAAAATCAAAGAAATCATAGTGGAATAGAGGGAACTGTGTCCAGAAGGAGAATGGAGAAAGTGAGGGGAACAAGAAAACGTCAGTTTTTGTTCCCAAGTGTCATATAATCACAGTGTTACAAACTAAAACATATGAAGTGCCAAGATGCATATGTTAAGGAATTTTAACAAAGTTTGCCTTTGTTTGCACCCCTTCCCTCTCCTACTTCTCCAATGGTCCCCATTTGCTTATCTATAGAACTTGGGGTAAAGTTTCTGCTTTTTAATTTTTTTTTAGTTTGCCTTTATCAATTTCATCTAAGTATAGCTTGTGTGCACTAAAAAGCACTCATTTTAAGTATACATTTTGAAAAGTTCTGATGAATCTTTAAACCCACATAACGATTGCCACAATCACGATAGTCAACAATTCAACCACCTTCTAAAAGCTTCCTCATTACCCTTTGTACCAATCCATCTCTACACTGTCAGCCTCCAAGCAGCAAATTTTTCTTTTAACTTTTTGACATATATTATAATTCTTGGTTGAAAATGATACTTTGTGGATAATATATAATATAGTATAGCTATTCTGGATTTAATTGTGTTGTGAGGAATTTTCTTCTGGCAGTAATTTAACTTACCTGAACTCAAATAGCAAACTCAATTTTCCCTGCAATTTTTTCCAACAGCTCATAATCCTGCTCAGTTCTTTGAATTTCTTTTTTTTAAGACTTTATTTATTTGACAGACAGAGATCACAAGTAGACATAGAAGCAGGCAGAGAGAGAGGAGGAAGCAAGCTCCCTGCTGAGCAGAGAGCCCGATGTGGGGCTCGATCCCAGGACCCTGGGATCATGACCTGAGCCGAAGGCAGAGGCTTTAACCCACTGAGCCACCCAGGCACCCCAGTTCTTTGAATTTCTACCTACTCCTTCTTGCCCTCTCCCATCCCATCCCCCTTCTTGCCCCACTATGGTTCTCTCCTGAACTTGTATAGTTCAGTGGTTAGTCAAGGATTTGAGCAGTTGATATTCACTCTTGAGAACTCGTCTTCTTTGTGGCTTGCTTATTTCCAAGTATCTCCTTCTAAATTGGTCCTGGCAGATCCAAGCTCTGATTTTAACACTTTAAGCTGATAAACTAGAGTTTTCTATTGCCTGAGTTGTTCAGAGATTAAGGGATCACATGATGGGTACCTGGGTGGCTCAGTCATTAAGCATCTGCCTTCCACTTAGGTTGTGATCCCAGGGTCCTGGGATCAAGTCCTGCATCAGGCTTCCTGCTTGGCCAGGAGTCTGCTTCTCCCTCTTACTCTCCTCCTGTGCTCTCACTCTCTCTCTCTCAAATAAATAAAATCTTAAAAAAAAAAAAAGGAATTACATGGTGAAAAATGGGCACAAATCTCATCCACTGCAATACTTTCTTGAAATGTTAGTCTTTTTGCTTGCTTTTTCACTAGGCTACCAGAAATCTCCCTCATGCACATATAGTTAGGAGTCATCCAGGGACAAAGGCAGACATTATATCCAGATTCAGGGCTCTAGCTCCTTCTGTGGTTCTCTTGCTTTCAGAATGCAACCTGTAAACTTCTGGCTGCTCTGCCTGCCCTGACAGTGCTTCCTTACCACCCCAGCCAGTTAGGCTATGATGATTTTCAAGTGGAGAGAATGACTTTAGAATTTCCCAGTTGATGGCGCCTATAAGGATTCTGAGGAGCATGTTAGTGAAGGTCTCTATTGCAATGAATAATTGTTAACAGACTTTGATGATACAGCCAGTTAAGGCTCAAAAGGAAGTGCTAAGCAGATTATTAGAAACTGGAGAAAGGATGATCCTCATAACTTTGTGGCTGAAAGGTTAGCAACAGTCTCATCTGAAGTCATTGTAGAGAGCACTGAAAAATGAATTTCATAGCAAAATGTTGAAGATGCTGCCTAGCTTTTTATCACTGCTTGTAGTAAAATGAGACAGGAGAGACATAAATTGAGAGAAGGATAGTTAAATAAAAAGGAGCCAGGACTTGATGGTTTAGAAAATTCTCCGCCTTTCTAGATGACAAATGATGCTAAAATTAAGAAATAACTGTTAAGCAAAGTTCAAAATCAGGTCACAATCCCCCCCACCAAAAAAAAAAAAAAAAAAAAAACTAAAGATGAAGCAAAAGGCTTGACTAGAAAAAACTGCCTAAACCTCAAACATATCAAAGGTGATACTTCACAGTAAGATTTAGTCACACAAATGCCCTTGAAAAAGTGAAAGAATGGGGTATACCTCATAAGTTCTCTCAATCAAACAACATTAGTCTATCTATAGGAAGCTGTTATGGGCTGAACTGTGTCCCCTTCAAAAGGCATACCTTGAAGTTCTAACCTCCTATTTATCAGGTTTTGGCTGCATTTGGAGACAGTGCCTTTAAAGAGGTGACCAAGTTTAAGTGAGGCCTTTAGGATGGGTCCTGATCCAATCTAACTGGTGTCCTTTCAAGAAGAGAGTAGGACATATGGAGACACATGTGCACAGAGAAAAGACCACATGAAGATATAGGACAGATGGCCATCTGCAACCAAGAAGAGAGGCTTCAGGAAAACCAAACTTGCCAACACCTTGATCCTGGACTTCTAGCCTACAGAACTATGGGAAAATAAATTTATGTTGTTTAAGCCCCCAGTCTGTGATATTTTTAACAGCACCCCTAACTGACTAATAGAGAAGTTTAATAGACTTGTCTCTCAGCTGTCTCTACAGGAACCAAAAGTGGAGAAAGTTTTATGTCAAAGAAACTTGTGTTCTTCAACTTCTGTCTCATGGAATAAACTCTAGTGGTGTCCACAGGAAGTTTCTGAGTGAAGTATATAAGCAAAATAATATCATGGTGGCATGGGACAAAGATGATACAAAATGACAATGCTTTTTTTGATCTTTAAAATCCTACAGGCAAAAAGCAGGCTGAGGATACTACTTAGCCACAAACATGTGCTGTCATGAAAAATGAGGTATGAATAAAAAGTCACAACAGAAAGCCCTGATGAAGAAGAAGAGAGCCGGGGCACCTGGGTGGCTCAGTGAGTTAGAGCCTCTGCCTTCAGCTCAGGTCATGATCTCAGGGTCCTGGGATCGAGCCCCGCATCGGGCTCTCTGCTCAGCAGGGAGTCTTCTTCCTCCTCTCTCTCTACCTGCCTGCCTCTCTGCCTGCTTGTGATCTCTATCTGTCAAATAAATAAATAAATAAAATCTTTTTTAAAAAAAAGAAGAAGAGAGCCATGGAGGATTATTCTCAGGCCTTGAGACCTAATCAAAGAATTGCCAACATTTGACTTAGCTGAATTTCAGAATTTCCATCGGTGACTACTTTTTGCTTCTTATCTCCACATTTTTTTAATAGGAATGTCTATAGAGGTTATCTTATGCCTGTCCTACTACTGTATGAGTGACATAAAATTAGTCTCTAGCTTTATAAGTCAACAATATGAGAATTGTACTTAACGTCCTGAACTTACGGCACTATATCCGAGGAGCTTCACCATACCTCAAGACATGTTATATAGTGAGACTCTGGATTTTAAGGTGGATGTAATGTAACATAACTTTTGGTGAAATTGAGGAAACATAAATGTATATTGAATGTGGAAGGTATATAAATTATTCAGGGTCAGAGGATAGATTGTAGAAAGCATCCTTTAAAGTGTCCTCCCAATAAAGTCCCCCAACTCCTGCTATGGTAGTCACACCCTGTAGAATCCCCTTCCTTTCATTTTGGGCTGATTTAATGACTTTTTTCTAATGAATACAATATGGCAAATATGTTGGCACATCCCTTCCAAGATTGGCTCGCATAAACATGTCTTTTCCTCTCCTCGCTCTGTCTTGCTTTCTCTCTTCCTTATTTTAATGGATACCAGCTGTCATGGTATGTGTTGCCCAATGGAGAGGCCATATGGCAACCAATGGAGGGAGGTTTCTGGCCACCAGCCAAGAAGGAACTGAGATCCTCAGGTCAACAGCCATAGGGAAATGAATCCTGTTATCAATCACATAAGTGATGTTGGAAGTAAATCCTCCCTTAGTCAAGGCTTTGGATGAGACAGCAGGTCTGGCTGATATTTTGATTACAGATGTGTGAAAAATCTTGAGATGGAGTCATCCAGATTCTTGATACACAGAAACTAAGATAATAAGTTTTTTATAAAGCCACTAAACTTTGAATTAATTTGTTAAACATCAACAGATAATTAATACAATGTATGGCTTGTTTTTAGCAAATAGAATGAAGCAGATGTGGGGCTATGACATCTAAGAGTCATCAAATGAGCTCATGTGGCTTTTGCCTTCCTGACACACAAAAGAAGTTGCTCTTAGAGTACTCCATCACCATGTTAAAATTCTGATTATTCAGAGTCCCTTATGCTGTGAGGAAACCCAAATCACATGCAGGCAGCTACTCAGTCAAAGCTAAACCTCAGACATGGCTGAGAGGCCCCCTCCAAACAGTGAGTCATCCCTATTTATTCAAGGTTTCACAGCAGAAACATTAGACAATGAAAAAATTTCTTTTCTATTTGAATTCTTACTGAATTCATTAGTATAATAATTTTTTTAAAAATTTTATTTATTTTTAAATTTCCTTTCAGTGTTCCAGAATTCATTGTTTATGCACCACACCCAATGCTCCATGCAATACGTGCCCTCCATAAAATTTTAGTTTCATGGCACTACCTTTGGAAAAAACTTTCCACATTCCCTACTGTCTAGTAAGTAGCTATGGGTCTAGAAAATGCTGTTTTCTCTCAAATAATTAATGAAGACTACCAAAAGCAGTTTGCTTTCAGCTAACAGGTCTTCAATGCATCCTAGTCATCTTACCTCATGTCAAAATGACTCAATCACCAACTCATAATACACTATATCACCCTGCTCTATTATGATGGGGACATGATGCTGGATGGAAGTAATGAAAAAGGTCACTGATAAACATTTTGGTCCAGTAAGTACATGGAAGAGGGTGGGAAATAAATCCGATAAGAATTCAGACATCTGCCTCTCCTATGGTTTGGGGCATGTTGAGTTATCCATTCCAATGTGAAGGATAAGTTACTGTAGCTGACAGTCCCACAGCTAAGAAACCTGGTGTCTGGTGGAACTCTTCAGAGGGGTATACTGCATACCAAGTTGTGTTACTACACATTATATACCAAATAACCCCAAAGACTTCCAGCTTTGAATGAGTTTCTGAGTATTTGTGTTTTCTTGAAATTTGTGTGTTGAAATCCTAATGTCCTCTGTGATGGTGTTAGAAGATGAGACCTTTTGGTGGGTGGTGAGGTCATGAGGGTGGAGCCTTCCTGAGTGGGATTAGTGTTTTATGAAAGAGACCCCACAGAGCTCCTCAGCCCATTTTACCCCAAAAAGAGGTCAGCAGTCTTCAACCCAAAAAAGGACCTTCACCAGAAGCTGAGCATGCTGGCACCTTAATCTTGGACTTCTGGCCTCCCAAACTGTGAGAAATAAATTTCCATTGTTTATAAGCCATCAGTCTCTGGTATTTTTGTAATAGCAGCCCAAATTGACTATGACAGGTTCAGTAAAAGAAAGGTTCTCTCGATATGGGGAGTGGCTCCATTGGTTAAGTGTCTGCCTTTGGCTCAGGTCATTATTCCAGGGTCCTGGGACTGAGTCTTGCATTGGGCTCCTTGCTCAGTGGGAAGCCTGCTTCTCCCCATCCCTGCCACTCCCCCTACTTTTGTATTCTCTGGCTCTCTCTCTCTCTGTCTCTCTCTGTCTCTCTCTCTCTGACAAATAAATAAAATCTTAAAAAAATAAGTTTAAAACAAATCATATTACGATGCTGGACTACTTAGAGTCTTCCAATGATTTCCCATTATGGTTTATATAAAATTCAAATGCTTTGAAATCACAGTCAAAAAGTATATGTGACTTAGCAGCAATTCCTACACCTCTACCTTCATTGTCAGTCAATTTACCTTGTGCTCACTCTGTCTTAGCCAAATAAAACACTGGCCTCTTAAAATCCTGTTTTGTTTTGGTTTTGTTTTTTTGTTTTTGTTTTTTGTTCTGTCCTGTTCATTATTATTGCCACTGTCTATAATGTCGACTTTCCCTTTATACAGGTAATTCCTTCTCATTTTTGCAAATGTATCCTTCTATATCTACTGGTTTTACAGATGCCTTCAACTAGTGTAGTGAAGATCCTCTTCATGAGAAGGTTTAATATTGTCCATTAGGGACTGTTTTCTCAAAGGAAAATAAATGAATTCCCAAGTTAATAAATGACACATCTAGATTAGGATCCATGGTTCTTTCTGTTCCTTCTATCATTGTAAGCTTCAGCTTCATCATGATTAGAGCCCTAATAGCAGTGTATCATTGTGTTTTGTCTTTATACATGAGCTGAGATCCAGTCTGGGCCCAGGATCCCTGCACACAAGACTGTCTCCTCTAATATTACATAGGAAATGAAAGCCAAATCTTCTAATCCATGATCCCATTTTTTTTTTTAAATCACTTTAACCCCCACTCACTGCTGTGCCTTTATTTACATTTTGTTTCCTATCTAGAGATATGTTGACCTCATTTTTATTTTCAGTTTGTCTTATAAAATTGATATGTAATTATATATTTACATAAGTGTATGCCTGTATGTTAGATAGATACAGATGCATATATATATACACATATATATGTGTGTATATATATATATATATATATATATATATACACACACACACATATGTGTGCGTGTTTATAGTTTAAAACTTTTAATGACATTATGGTGTTTTTCAAGAGGTTCCAGATCCCTTCCAACATAATATGAAGTCCTCAAAATGTCCATGTGTTCAAAGATACTTGTTTTGTGAGTAAATGGGTAAATAAAGGAGACCTAAATTGGATATCTTGAAAATGCAAAATGTAGTTAGTTTATGGGTACCAGGATTAGGAATAATTTAATGACTTAAAAGGTGTGGCAAACTTAGATTATGGACAATGTCTGAATATTAATTTTATATGACTCCAGTACTATTAGCTTCTGTGACACCACAAGACATGTGGATACATTAGGAATAACTGACATACCATAAGCTTTCTTGTACAATATATCACAAAGATCCATTCTGAGATGCTTGATAAGGTGGCTTCTAGGACAAAAATATATGATGTTCTGAAATAATTTATTTTCATTCTCTGAAAAAAAATTTCTGTTTTTCTCTTAAACTGTTGTCTAATGTGAAATTAGTACATATTTTCATAAAAATGTACAAAACTAAAATATACTGTCCCCCCAAAAAAGCAAAAGCCATTATCTATTTAATCTCTACATGTTGCTCATAAAAAGAACATTGACAGCATCCAATTTCCCCATCACAATTATGCATTTATCTACAATTTCATGAATCCCAGTCATTGCATAGGTTCTTGACAGTTTTATTGCACCAACTAACACTCACAAGAAAGTGATTAAGGGATCTATTTGCTCCACATTCTCACCGAATCTTGGTAGTTTTAGTCTTTTGCCATTTGCCATCCTAATAGGGTTGTACTGACATAATACGGTGATTTCAAACTTTTTTCTTGATTCCTAATGAAGTTAAAATATTTTATTTTCATTGTGATTTTTTTACTTTGACCCCCCACACGTACATATACATATTGTTCAAATATATAGAGATTAACTTGTAATATTTTGTTATCTCTAGTTTGAGTTGTGATAAGAGAACATTGCTGTATTTAACCTTTGGCATTTACTGAGGCTTACTAAATGGGTCTATGTATAGAAAATCGTTGACATAGTCAGTCTGAAACTAGTATAGGAAGGCCTTTTTGAAGGGTGACCCTGGGCTGATATATGAGAGTTTAGATATTGGGAGGATTCTCATCATTTTCAAAACTGAGAAGAGGTACTCACTGTGACTAAAATGTTTTTTACAAATAATGATGTTTATGCTGAATGCCTGATTTCCTTCCTTCTGGGTATCTGAAGTTTTGTTATGTGAAAGACAAAATATTTTTGCATAACCAACCCTCAGTAAAACTCTGAGCATTCAGTCTCTAATGAGCTTCCCTCCTTTCAACATTTCAAATGCTCTTCACAACTCATTGTTGGAGGAATTAAGTGTGTCCTGTGTGACTTTACTGGGAGAGGTCTCAGAAGATCGTGAACCTGGTTTCTTCTAGACTTCACCCAATCAACTTCTTTCCTTGTTGATTTTTCTTGGTACCCTTTTGTCATAGCCCTGAATAAGATTATGTGTTGGTTCCTGTGAATCTTCCTCTGACATAGTTGGTGTCGGAAGTGGGATGTGCCGGCCTAACCCTGATGCAGTGAAATACAGTGAAAACCTTGGTTGAAAAAGGAACACTTGAGAGCAAAGAATGATAAACCCTAACTTCCTGTGTGTCTATAAGTAATCCATGTTACAAAATAGCAGCTGAACTGTTGTCTATTGTGAGAGGTAAAAGTTGCTTATGGATTTGAAGATGATATATCCCCTTTAAAGAGTTGGCTTGCTGTATTCTCTAGCAGTGTATGGCTAGCCTATCTAAAGTGGAGGATTAAAAAAAAAAAAAAGCAACCCAGGTGATGTGTTGGATTATTTTGTCTTTTCTCCCTTTAGACGAAGAAATATCCCTAAATGTGAGCACTGGGTGAGCTGGACATTTTAAAGTTTATTTTTTCTCTCCTCCAAGTGGGATAAAAAAGATTAAGTCAATTCCAAAAGCCAGAGCAAAGCTTTAGGTAAGCCAAAGTGGGGATTAAAGGAACATTCTTGCCATTTCTTCAGCCTAACTGCTTGCACTGCAGAGGGGCCCTGGTCTCTGTCTTGCATTCCCCTGGCAACTGTAATCTTAAACCAGTGAATGTGGAATTTACTGATAGAAGTTTAAGTAAATTTGCAACAGCCTAAAAAGGAGATTTTAACTGGCTTTGTATTTTGCAGTTATTGCATCTGCATATATAATAAAAATTGTAAATGCTTATAATTTCATGAATTCTAAAGAGATCATCACAATCAGGGGAAGCTACAAAGTGAAGTGCTAGTGGGACACATATTCCTTACTTTTTATCACTGGTGGGTTTGTTGCAATTTAAATTCTTTAAGCATTTAAAACAAAACATGTCTTTATAACTGATGTTTTTGGCTCTGATTTTGCCTATTATTAGAGCTTCTGAATAAAGAGAGACACATGAACAGAGAATCAATCTCCAAATGGAGATACATTTTTGATGTTGTAAAAACAGTTCCTAGTAACTAATGAGCTCTTATGAAATCAGATACTTGACCCATAGAGGCAGATAAATTTCTAACTTAATGTGCATATTTTTGAGTGGATCAATTTGGACTCTAATTTGGACACCGACAAGATTTAAAAGGCTCAGGAAATACTAGCCTGTCTCCTGGACTTAGAACAGAGCTGTCTTGCCCTTTAGAATCTTGCCTTTGCTGCCACTGAAGAAAAGCTACTGGCTTTTTAAGAAATCTGAATTCAGATACTAATTGCCTGGACCTGACTCCAAGCTGAAACCTAGCATCTTCTGTTATGGGCTGTTTTGGTCTCAGCATGGATTTTGCTGAACTGAAGGCAGCCATGGGCTTAATGAGCAAAACTTAGGTTCCAAGATGGCTGCAGATTTAGGACCCCCATGCGTAAGAGCCATAAACTATGAAGATATTCTTGATGCTGACTGTCACATACAAATGCCCATAGAAAAGGGCCCATTCTCTGTTAGAACTATCTGAAATTATGTTTCTGATCAACTTTATATTTTTGAAACTGATTGTATTCCTAAACTGTGATCTCTGCCAACAGCTGCAAGTTGGAAGGAGGGCACATGATGGGGACTGTGAACCCCCCAACCACATCTTGCTGATGAGGCTCTTGACCCACTAGGGGATGTCTCACTGCTCTTGATCAGTTGTGTTTGGTTTTCCTGATTAGTTGTAGTTTGCAGCAATGAAATGAGAGCTTGAGTCTACTTCCTGTACCTTTTTCCTGGAGCACATACTGCAGTAAGGCAATTTTATTAATAAATACAGCTGTCTTCAGAAAGGGGTGATTTTTTTTTTTAGGTTACTCACTCAGTAAATGATTAGAACAAAAGGGATAGGACGTTGTGTAAACTTATTTCAAAAATGTTTGAAAATCCAGTACTTCAACATAATTTCTAAGCATGATGTGCCTTTCTGATTAAGTTGTATAAAGTGTTGCTTTGTTCTGTTTTGCTCTGAGAAAGTGCTTGGAATATCTTGATTATAATCCTTCTAGATGAGTGATATGGGCAGAAGTAGAGGCTAAAGACTGTAAAGGCACAATTGCTACATGAGACACACTTAAATGAAACAACTCAGAAAAGGCAAAAAAATAAAATAAAATAAAATAATAAAATAAAAACCCTGGTACCTGGGCAGGTGCAGGGAATGGAGAAGGATTAACAATCTTTGTTTTTCAGAACTGTTCCTAGAAGCTTATTCTTCCTCCCTTCCCCCCAGAAAAGAGAGAAAAATCCCCAGTGTTGATTTTCCAAGATACTCTGAGCATTTTGATGCAATCTCACTGCTGAGCCCATGATCGCACCTGACTAGGAGACAGCAGGGGTTGGGCCCAGCACTTACCACACGGAACACCTCCAGTTTCCATCCACACTTGTGAGGAGGATGAACTGGTGTCAGTGACAAGCAAAACTATTTGGAATTGACAGCTTCAGGTTGTCTTTTTGAAACCAACAACTGAATTGAATTAAGTGGGCTGAACATAGAATGTTAGGGTAATATGGTGGAGACCACATCAGGGGCCCTATTAACTTATACTGCATGACTAATATGCACCCTGCTAGAGGGGCCCTAAAAATGGTAAACTGTTTATTAGAAATGTGATGAATATGCCCTCTAGCATTATATTTCCTGCATGTGTATCTTAACTATCATGACACTGCCTCAGATCTGGAAGGCATTCAGGTCAACTCCAATTTACTGGCCAGTGTTCTTCTGTGCCTAAACTGATGCCATGGGCCAGGTAAAAAAAGGCAATGCACCAACTTTAGGAGGAAGTAGCTTGGCTTTTTAAGATAGACTTTTATGGTAAATGGGGTTTAACTGAATAAACCCATGACCCCTTAAAAGTTATTACTGAGATAACACTGCCATTTGGTGAGCTTCTTGATAATCATTCTGCTATAAATATGCCTTAGGCAGAGGGCAAGGTATGGGTTATGTAGAAGAGTTGAGATAGCAGAACTAAAACTATCCTCAGAAAAGCTTTCTTGCAAAATTGGCCCTGGGCTGTGGTCTGTTAACTTAGATTTCAGGGGGATTCCTGACTGATAAGAGTGGTTTCTTGTGTCTGCATTCTTTGTACAAACAATATGGTTTATGGTGAACACCTGCTTTCCTTCTGGGAGTCTGGAATTTTCATATGTGATAGCCAGAGGGTGCTTAATGACCAGCTTAGATGGCTAGCAAAACCTGGCCACTGAGTGTGTCTAATGAAATTAGTGACATTTCACACATGTATTAACTAGGTGCTGGGGAAATTATGTGTCCTGACTTCCTTGGTACTTAATTGTATATGCCTTATCCCTTTGCTAAACTTTCTTGTATCTGTATTTGTTTTCGAAAGCTACCATAACAAAATACCACATATATGATGGCTTAAGCAGTAGAAATTCATTTTCTTACAGTTCTGGATTCAAAATATCCAATTTCAGCATGTTCACAGAGTTGGCTTCTCCTGAGGCCTCTATTCTTGGATTGCAGATGGTCACCCATGGTTTTTCCTCTATGCATATGCTTTTTATGTCTTTCTGTGTGTCCAGACTTCCTCTTCATAAAAATATACTAGGATTAAGACTCACTCTAAGCACCTTATTATAACTTATAAAGGTACATCCACATACTATAGTCACATAGAGGATTAAGTAGGTTAGTCCATAACAGTATTCTTTTGCTCTAATAAGTCATAGTCATGGAAACAGCTATATGCTGAGCCCTGTGAGTCCTCATAGTGAATTATCAAAACTGGTAGAAAGGTTGGAGACTCTCAAAAAAAAAAAAAATCAACATATAGTCATTTTTTGGCAAATGTTCTATGTATATTTGGTATGAAAAAAAAATTTCCCAATTTTCAGGTGTAGTTTCTATATATGTAAATGTTGTCAACATCTGTTGATCTTGTTTTCACAGTACCTTTTTTTTTTTCTCAAATCCCTTTTGATTCCTTCATTTTAATTTGTCTCTGCTGGTTTTCTTTCATATTTTATTTCTTTTCTGTGCATCCTGTTATTTTTGCATTGTGTAATAAGGGCATAGTTGAAAAATTATCTGTAGCAATTCTTTGTAGAAAAGCAAGTTTACTTTTTGTCTTGCAAAGTACATGGAGATATTGGTAATCTAAATCAATTAATCCAATTCAAGGTTTTCAAATGATCTAAAATTGCTTTGCAGTCACCGAGGACTGGACTACTAATTAATCCTTAATTCTGAGATGTACCTTTCAAGAATCCAATGTACATTTGTCATCCAAGCCCTACAAGGCTGTCAATATCTCCAGTATACTTCTCAGGCATTCAACTTCCTTTACTCAATTAAAAAGTCCCCCAGAGAAACAGATTCTCAGTTTTATTTCTCTGAATTTACACCTTCTTTTGGGTTTTATTCTAAGAATGCTTCATAGTCTCATAAGCTCTCAGGATAGGCTTTTATTTTTATTAGGCACCACTGATCACCTTCTGATCAGTAGGTAGATAATTTCAAATAAACTAGTATGAAAGTGGAGGTCCTCTCTAGCCGTCATTCCTCATTTATGAAATATTATTATACCTCTACTTACTTTGAAGATTGATGATGATGCTCAGATTAGGTGTTTGAGAAAGCCCTTTGGGAATTCTCTTGGCTATGGATCTATATCTTCACACTCCATCTTTTCTTCATCTGATCTAACCAGATCAAAGAAGCAAATCTGTTGGGAAAAGTCATTTTTTTACTAACTCCTCTTTTGAGTAAATGATACATTTATCTACCACATGGACATTGTACTGTTAGAAAAAGCCATTTTAGCCTGATTTACTAAAAAAAACTTCTCATTTGATCTGAGGTCTATGCTTTCTTGGAAGATAATTCAAGCTTTTTGTCTTTCTGGAAGATAACTATAATGTTTCTCTTTTAATAAATATCACTCTAAACCTTCCAATATATCTTATATGAAATACTGCATATAAACATACTTAAATTCTGCAATAATCTAAACCATAGCATTTGTAGACACAAAAATGTGGAAACTGCTATGGAAGGATCTGTTCATATGGACTCTTGCACTCAGTGTGTTTCAAAATGTCCTCAGATGTGTCATAAATGGAAAATTAAAAATATAAATAGTGTCTACCGCAGTGCTGTAAGTGCTTTGAAGGAAACATAGGGGAGACAAGGTATACAATTTTGAAATAATGCATTTCCAATAGAACCTCTATTACCAGGAGTAAGCCCTAGGGAGAAGAGAACTCTAGACCTCTCTGAGGCTAGCATAAATTTCTTTTATGCCCTATCAACTCTTCAAGATAACCAGAGTCTCCTTGGCAAATTAAGTTTCCCCTGAATTGTATTCAACAAATTAGCAAAATACTACTGAAGATTTAAAAAAAAAAAAGACGCTGAACCAAAAGAGTTCTTAATGTCATAAAACAAACTGAGGGGGGTTGGGGGGAGGGGAGTCGGGAGAGGGTGGTGAGGTTACATTATATGTGTATAAAAAATAAAAAAAAATAGAAAAAAAGATGCTGAAGTTCACAAGCACTAGAGTTATATATTCTTTTCTATAAAACTGATAGACAACCAACTCAAAACAAGTTGTGAATCATATTTTAATGCAACTGAGAGTTTTCATGAAAGGGATGGAGCAAGATTTTGTTAATGTATATAATTATTGTATAATGATATGTAAGTTTGAGCTTTTATATATTGGCTATTTTCAAAAGTAGCATTGCTCATAGTAATAAGGGGATATATGTGAAGAAATGGATTTTGATTGGGTATCTACTGATTTTGACCACTCATCATCTATCTCCTTGTCAGTGGTAATGAAACCCTTATTTCCCTTTGGGGAACTACCCTTTGGTCATTGAGCTGTCTTGACTCTACCCTCTTTTATTAATGGGGAATATGACCCCCTTGGACAACCAGCTCTTCCTGTCAGGTATTTGAATTTTGAAAGGGTATAAGAATAACAGAATGATTGAAGCTGGTTTATCCAGTGATGGTGTCCTAAAAGGCCCCATCAGTTCTGCTACTTTTCTCCAAGAAGATGTTTTGTATCCATCCTTTGAGTTGCCTAGTTATACTGTATTTGAGCTACACTACATCTTTTGACTAATCTTGCCCCTTTCTAATTTAAGTTGGTCAGAATAGTTTTTATACAAAAGTGCTTAACCACCTGGTAATTTTCAAATAAAAAGCACATGAAATGATAGATAATGATCTATTTGCCAAGGCTCACTGGTTAGTCTTTAATTCATGATTTGTCTGCATGTGCTAAATTTATTTATCTTCTGCAGTGTTTCCAAAAACTGGCTTCATATTAGAGTCTCTGACCTTTAAAACTATGTTAATTGCCAATTAATTCAACTTTGGTCATGAAGATCAGGCATGTGTTTTATTGTTTTGTGGTTTTTGTTTTGTCTTTAACTCTGCAGGGTTTTTTTTTTTCTTTTGCTCTTAAAGATTTATTTATTTATTTGATAGAGCATGAGATTGAGGAGATAAAGTTGAGAGGGAGCAGGGAGAGAGGGACAGAGAGAATCTCAAGTAGACTTCATGCTGGTGAGAGCCTAAGGCAGGGCTTGCTCTCAAAATCCTGAGATCATTACCTGAGCAGAAATGAAAAGTCAGACACTTAATCAATTGTGCCACCAAGGGGCCCCATAACTCTGCAGTTTTAATAAATAAGCATGCAGGGCTGAGAACCACTAATTTAAAGCTATGGTCATGAGAGATATCACATTGTTTTGATAGCATATAGTTTATGATATTTACTGATAGGAAATGTCATTAATAAGAAAAATAGGGGCTCCTGGGTGGCCCATTTGGTTAAGCATCTGATGCTTGGTTTCAGCTCAGGTCATGATCTCAGGGTTGTGAGATCAAGCCCTGCATGGGGCTTTACACTCAGCCTGGAGTCTGCTTGAGATGCTCTCTCCCTCTTCTTCTGCCCCTCCCACTGTGTGTGCTCTCTCTCTAAAATAAATAAATCTTTAAAAAAATAAGAAAAATAAACGTGGAATAAGGGAATGAGTGGAACAAGCCTCTGAGAAAAACAAATGGAGAACGTAGCTTCAGCTTTCCCACTTAAGATGAGAATAGTCAATACTCCAGGAGGTTGCCAGATCAATCTATAATGTTGAAGTTCCTCTGCCCTCTGAAAACACAAGGATAGTGAAGTTAAGTCAATACTTACAGAGCTTAAGTAATCTTTTCAGTAAAATTTTGTTTCTATGTTTTTGTGTTTTGTTTTGTTTTTAACTAGAAGACTATTCACTATAGAAAACAAACTAATGGTTACCAGAGAGAAGGTGGGGGTAGGGAACAGGTGATCTGGATTAAGCGGGACACTTGTCCTGATGAGCATTAGGTGATGTATGGAATTGTCAAATCACTATATTGTACTCTGCAAAAAAAAAGTTACATTCTATGTTAACTAACTGGAATTTAAATAAAAACTTCAAAAATAGAAGTTATCAGAGCTAGTAAAGAAAAAAATTCTTCAATTTTAGATGGAAAGACTAAGGATCAAAGATGGCCTCTGTAAGGCACACTATGAGGCAACATCCTTGCTAGGTACAGAACCATGTTCTCTTAAGACCACTCTGTATCTACTTTGTTAGCTATACTTTCCTCCTCCCACATTGTTACTTACACTCTTCATCTTACTGCAATTTCCTCATTTCTTTCTCTATTATATACATCTGTTCCCTAAGAGGCAGTGGTGCATGGGAACTCAAAATGGGATGAAATGTCTTTAGGTTCAAATACAAACTCCCTTAATAATTTTTTTGTTGGTGACCTCCAGAGAGCTTCTTGGTTTCTGTGTGCCTCTTACCCCATCTATACATTTAGGGTAATAATAGTGCCTACCACATAAAGTTGTATTATGTTAGATAATTCATGCAAGGCAGCTTGAAGGTTCCTCTTACAGTTACATACTCAGTGAAGGTAAACTACTATTATTATCATCATAGCTTGTTGTCAGGGCTTCTCGTTTTATCTCCCCCCACCCCTTACATGGTTTTCTTCTCTGGTTTCAAAAAGGAAGCATCTTTTATTATAGTTTCTAAGAAATATCTAAAGCTTTTGTTCCTTTTCCTAGAGTCATAAAGTCTACTTTACCTCAGTTTTCCCAATATCGTTTACTGTGGGTCAGTAATATTGTTATTTGCTTTACTTTCATAGAAATACTTGTAAATAGTTTAAAATACCAAATAATTTATCAAGATTTATATTGAAAAACATATTCCCCTCACTCATTCATTTCCTATCTAAATGTTTCTACCTCTGACACAATCAAATGGAATTATCATAGCTTTTTCTCCTGGTACCAGGAGAAAATATTTCATATTACTGAATGACTTAATTTTTATTTTTTTTTATTTTTCTGTTTTACATAACAAGTGTTGCAATCTGTATTAGTCAGAGTTATCCAGAGAAACAGTACCACTGAGAAATATATTGCTATTCATATAATAACAAATATTATTTTATTATGTATAATTATATTATAGATTATTTGCTATACATTATTTTATTATGCACATATAAATTTATTATGAGGGATAGAATCATGTGATTATGGAGGCTGAGAAGACCTTTTTCTTAATTTTTATTTTTTTATTATTATATAAACATATAATGTAACCCCACCACCCTCTCCCAACACCCCTCACCCCACACCCCTCAGTTTGTTTTATGACATTAAAAGTCTCTTTTTTTCTTTGTCTCCCTTCCGATCCCATCTTGTTTCATTTATTCTTTTCCTGCCCCCTTAAATCCCACCCCCATTGCATCTCTACTTCCTCATATCAGGGAGATCATATGATAGTTGTCTTTCTCTGATTGACATTTCACTAAGCATAATACCCTCTAGTTCCATCCATGTCGTCGCAAATGGCAAGATTTCATTTCTTTTGATGGCTGCATAGTATTCCATTGTACATATATACCACTTCTTTTTCCATTCATCTGTTGATCGACATCTAGGTTCTTTCCATAACTTGGCTATTGTGGACATTGCTGCTATAAACATTCAGGTGCAGGTGCCCCTTCAGATCACTACGTTTGTATCCTTAGGGTAAATACCCAGTAGTGCAATGCTGGGTCATAAGGTAGCTATATTTTCAAATTTTGAGGAACCTCCATGCAGTTTTCCAGAGTGGTTGCACCGGCTTGCATTCCCACCAACAGTGTAGGAGGGTTCCCCTTTCTCCACATCCTCGCCAGCATCTGTCATTTCCTGACTTGTTAATTTTAGCCATTCTAACTAGTGTGAGGTGGTATCTCATTGTGGTTTTGATTTGTATTCCCCTGATGCCCAGTGATGTGGAGCACTTTTTCATGTGTCTGTTGGCCATCTGGATGTCTTCTTTGCAGAAATTATCTGTTTATGTCCTCTGCCCATTTCTTGATTGGATTATTTGCTCTTTGGGTGTTGAGTTTGCTAAGCTCTTTAAAGATTTTGGATACTAGCCATTTATCTGATAAGTCATTTGCAAATATCTTCTCCCATTCTATCAGTTGTCTTTTGGGTTTGTTAACTGTTTCCTTTGCTGGGCAAAAGCTATTGATCTTGATGAAGTCCCAATAGTTCATTTTTGCCCTTGCTTCCTTTGCCTTTGGTGATGTTCCTAGGAAGAAGTTGCTGCGACTGAGGTCAAAGAGGTTGCTGCCTGTGTTCTCCTCAAGGATTTTGATGGATTCCTTTCTCACGTTGAGGTCCTTCATCCATTTTGAGTCTATTTTCGTGTGTGGTGTAAAGAAATCGCCCAATTTCATTTTTCTGCATGTTGCTGTCCAATTTTCCCAACACCATTTTTTGAAGAGGCTGTCTTTTTTCCATTGGATATTCTTTCCTGCTTTGTCAAAGATTAGTTGACCATAGAGTTGAGGGTTTATTTCTGGGCTCTCTTTTATGTTCCATTGATCTATGTGTCTGTTTTTGTGCCAGTACCATACTGTATTGATGATGACAGCTTTGTAGTAAGCTTTAAGTCTGGCATTGTGATGCCACCAACTTTGGCTTTCTTTTTCAATATTCCTTTGGCTATTTGAGGTCTTTTCTGGTTCCATATAAATTTTAGGATTATTTGTTCCATTTCTTTGAAAAAATTGGATGGGATTTTGAAAGGGAATGCATTAAATGTATAGAGAGCTTTAGGTAACATAGACATTTTCACAATATTTATTCTTCCAATCCATGAGCATGGAACATTTTTCCATTTCTTTGTGTCTTTCTCAATTTCTTTCATGAGTACTTTATAGTTTTCTGCGTATAGATTCTTTGCCTCTTTGGTTAGGTTTATTCCTAGGTATCTTATGGTTTTGAGTGTAATTGTAAATGGGATTGACCCCTTAATTTCTCTTTCTTCTGTCTTGTTGTTGGTGTAAAGAAATGCAACTGATTTCTGTGCATTGATTTTATATCCTGACACTTTACTGAATTCCTGTACAAGCTCTAGCAGTTTTGGAGTGGAGCCTTTTGGGTTTTCCACATACAGTATCATATCATCTGCAAAGAGTGATAGTTTGACTTCTTCTTTGCTGATTTGGATGCCTTTAATTTCTTTTTGTGGTCTGATTGCTGAGGCTGGGACTTCTCCCACTATGATGAATAGCAGTCATGATAATGGACATCCCTGCCATGTTCCTGACCTTAGCAGAAAAGCTCTCAGTTTTTCTCTATTGAGAATGATATTTGCGGTGGGTTTTTCATAGATGGCTTTGATAATATTGAGGTATGTGCCCTATATCCCTAAACTTTGAAGAGTTTTGATCAGGAAGGGATGCTGTACTTTGTCAAATGCTTTTTCAGCATCTATTGAGAGTATCATATGGTTCTTGTTCTTTCCTTTATTAATGTATTGTATCACATTGATTGATTTGCAGATGTTGAACTAACCTTGCAGCCCTGGAATAAATCCCACTTGGTTGTGGTGAATAATCCTTTTAATGTACTGTTGGATCCTATTGGCTAGTATTTTGGTGAGAATTTTCGCATCTGTCTTCATCAAGGATATTGGTCTGTAATTCTCTTTTTTGATGGGATCCTTGTCTGGTTTGGGAATCAAGGTGATGCTGGCCTCATAAAATGAGTTTGGAAGTTTTCCTTCCATTTCTATTTTTTAGAACAGTTTCAGGAGAATAGGAATCAACTCTTCTTTAAATGTTTGGTAGAATTCCCCTGGAAAAATGTCTGGCCCTGGGCTTTTGTTTGTTTGGAGATTTTTGATCACTGTTTCAATCTCCTTACTGGTTATGGGTCTATTCAGGTTTTCTATTTCTTCTTGGTTCAGTTTTGGCAGTTTATATGTCTCTAGGAAAGCATCCATTTCTTCCAGATTGTCAAATATGTTGGCATAGAGTTGCTCATAATATGTTCTTATGATTGTTTGTATTTCTTTTGTGTTGGTTGTGATCTCTCCTCTTTCATTCATGATTTTATTTATTTGGGTCCTTTCTCTTTTCTTCTTAATAAGTCTGGCCGGGGGTTTATCAATCTTATTAATTCTTTCAAAGAACCAGCTCCTAGTTTCATTGATTTGTTCTATTGTTTCTTTGGTTTCTATTTCATTGATTTCTGCTTTGATCTTTATTTCTCTGCTCCTGCTGGGTTTAGGCTTTCTTTGTTGTTCTTTCTTGAGCTCCTTTAGGTGTAGGGTTAGGTTGTGTATTTGAGACCTTTCTTGTTTCTTGAGAAAGGCTTGTATCGCTATATATTTTCCTCTCAGGACTGCTTTTGCTGTGTCCCACAGATTTTGGACCATTGTGTTTTCATTATCATTTGTTTGCATGATTTTTTTCAATTCTTCTTTAATTTCCTGGTTGACCCATTCATTCTTTAGAAGGATGCTGTTGAGTCTCCATGTATTTGTGCTCTTTCCAAATTTCCTCTTGTGATTGAGCTCTAGCTTCAGAGCATTGTCGTCTGAAAATATGCAGGGAATGATCCCAATCTTTTGACACCGGTTGAGACCTGATTTATGGCCCAGGATGTGATCTATTCTGGAGAATGTTCCATGGGTACTAGAGAAGAATGTGTATTCTGTTGCTTTGGGATGGAATGTTCTGAATATATCTGTGATGTCCATCTGGTCCAGTGTGTCATTTAAGGCCTTTATTTCCTTGTTGATCTTTTGCTTGGATGATCTGTCCATTTCAGTGAGGGAAGTGTTAAAGTCCCCTACTATTATTGTATTATTGTCAATGTGTTTCTTTGATTTTGTTATTAATTGGTTTGTATAGTTTGATGCTACCATGTAAGGGGCATAGATATTTAACATTGTTAGGTCTTCTTGTTGGACAGACCCTTTGAGTATGATATAATGTCCTTCCCCATCTCTCATTATAGTCTTTGGCTTAAAATCTAATTGATCTGATGTAAGGATTGCCACCCCAGCTTTCTTCTGATGTCCATTAGCATGGTAAATTGTTTTCCACCCCCTCACTTTCAATCTGGAGGTGTCTTCAGGTCTAAAATGAGTTTCTTGTAGGCAGCATATTGATGGATTTTGTTTTTTTATCCATTCTGAAACCCTGTGTCCTTTGTTTGGGGCATTTAGCCCATTCACATTCAGGGTAACTATTGAGAGATATGAATTTAATGCCATTGTATTGCCTATAAGGTGATTGTTACTGTATGCTGTCTCTGTTCCTTTCTGATCTACTACTTTTAGGGTCTCTCTTTGCTTAGAGGACCCCTTTCAATATTTCCTGTAGAGCTGGTTTGGTGTTTGCAAATTCTTTCAGTTTTTGTTTGTCCTGGAAGATTTTTATATCTTCTTCTATTTTCAATGATAACGTAGCTGGACATAGCATTCTTGGCTGCATGTTTTTCTCATTTAGTGCTCTGAATATATCATGCCAGTTCTTTCTGGCCTGACAGGTCTCTGTGGATAAGTCTGCTGCCAATCTAATATTTTTACCATTGAATGTTACAGACTTCTTGTCCGGGGCTGCTTTCAGGATGTTCTCTTTGTCACTAAGACTTGTAAATTTTACTATTAGATGATGGGGTGTGGACCTATTCTTATTCATTTTGAGGGGGATTCTCTGTACCTCCTGGATTTTGATGTTTGTTCCGTATGCCATATCAGGGAAATTCTCTATGATAATTCTCTCTAATATAACTTCTGCTCCCCTCTATATTTCTTCTTCTTCTGGAATCCCAATTATTCTAATGGTTTATCTTATGGTATCACTTATCTCTTAAATTCTCCCCTCATGGTCCAGTAGTTGTTTGTCTCTCTTTTGCTCAGCTTCTTTATTCTCTGTCATTTGGTCTTCTATATCACTAATTCTCTCTTCTGCCTCATTTATCCTAGCAGTAAGAGCCTTCATTTTTTATTGCACCTCATTAATAGTTTTTTTTTATTTCAACTTGATTAGCTTTTAGTTCTTTTATTTCTCCATAAAGGGCTTTTATTTCTCCAGACAGGGTTTTTCTAATATCTTTCATGACTTTTTCGAGCCTGGCTAGTACCTTGAGAATCATCATCCTGAATCTAGATCTAACATATTACCAATGTCTGTATTGATTAGGTCCCTAGCCTTTGGCATTGCCTCCTGTTCTTTTTTTTGTGGTGAGTTTTTCCGCCTTGTCATTTTGTTCAGTTAAGAATATATGAAGGAGCAAATGAAATACTAAAAAGGTGGCAAAGACCCCAGGAAAATGTGCTTTAACCAAATCAGAAGAGACCCCAAATTGTGGGGGCAGGGGGGAAGAGGGTAAAAAGAAGTGCAGAAAAGAGAAAAAAAAAAACTTTAAAAAAAGAACACAAATACAGAAAAAATGTTAAAAAGAAAAAAATATATATATATATATACATTAAACTGGTGACTAGAACAAGGTCATTCACTTAATTTTGGGAATATTTGGGTCTCTTAAAAGAAACTACCTCCCAAAATTTTAAAGAGTGAAAAACATATATAAGGGTAAACACAATGAAGGGATGGAATATGACTATAAAGATGAAAAAAAAAATTTATTTCTAACAAAGGAGTTGATAAGGTAAGTTGTTTGGGAGAATTAAAAAAAAAAAAAAAAAAGAAAAGAAAGTGGAGAGAACTTACTTGGGCTGGAGACTAGATCAAGCCCAGTGCTAGATGTAGGGTGTATTTTGATCTATTCAAAGAAGTTGTACCCCAAATTTTTTAGAAGAAAAAAACCCTATGTGTATACAAAGAATAATGTTAGATACAATGAAGGATAAAATATGACTATAATAATAAAGGTTCAAAAAAGATGTTTTTAAGAAAGTTATTAAGATAAACTAGTTAAAAAATGTTAGAAGAGGAAAGGGTAAAAGTTAAAAAAAATTAGCAGAAGAGATTTTAAAAATTTATTAACTTTGCAAGACTAAAGATTCATGGGGAAAAAGCCATGAATTCCATCCTTTGCTTTCTCCTCCTCTGGAATTCCACTGTTCTCCTTGGTCAGTGAACTTGGTTTTGGCTGGATTTCTATTTGATCTTCTGGGGGAGGGGCCTGTTGTAGTGATTTTCAAGTGTCTCTGCCCCAGGTGGAATTGCACCGCCCTTACCAGGGGCCGGCTAAGTAATCCACTCGGGTTTGCTTTCGGGAGCTTTTGTTCCCTGAACACTTTCCGTAGAGTTCTGGAGGGCGGGAATGAAAATGGCAGCCTCCCAATCTCCGGCCCAGAGGAGCTGAGAGCTCGGGGCCCCACTCTTCAGTGCACCCTCAGAGAAAAGCGCTCAATCACTCCCGTCTCCCCAACCTCCAGCTGCGCTTGGAGAAAATCACACAATCACTCCTGTCTCACTGGCCTCTGGCTGTGCTCCAAGCTCACCCAACCTGTGACCAAGCATCTCTGTCTCTGACACAGAGCCCCGCCTGGAGTCTCCGAACCCCACAGATGCCTGAGCTCTTCCAGGTCGGAATCTCCCTGGATCTTGTGAGGACCCCATGCACAGAGCACCGGTCCGTGTCATGGATTATGGTTCAAGGTAACCCCAAGTTGAGAGCTCACTCCTCGGCTCTGTCTCTGTAGCTGCCTTCCCTGCTTTAATACCTGTGAGCTCTGTGACACTCAGACACCCCAGATCCTTCTGTGACCCCGTGGGACCTGAGGCCACACTGTCCCTTCGAGGTCTTCACCCCAGTTTAGCCTCTGGAGCGATGTCTCTCCATGGAGCAGACTTTTAAAAGTCCTGATTTTGTGCTCTGTCATTCTGCCGCTTGTGGGGAGCCAGCCCCTCCCCCCATGGTCTATCTTCCCATCTCTTTGGATTCACTTCTCCGCTGGTCCTACCTTTCAGAAAGTGTTTGATTTTCTGTTTCTAGAATTGTTGCTCTTCTTCTCTTCGATCTCCTGTTGGATTTGTAGGTGTTCGGAATGTTTTGATAAGCTATCTAGCTGATCTCCTGCTGCCTGATGTTGTCTCAGCCTGCTACTTCTCCGCCCAAGGCTGAAAAGTCTTAAGATCTATAGTTGGCTAGCTGGAGACCCAGAAGAATGGATGGTGTAAGTTCTGGTCCAAATCTGAGTTTGAAGACAGAAGACCAATGTTCATCTCAAAGACAGGCAGAGTGATCAAATTCATTCTTACTCAGCCTTTTTATTCCAAGCAGGCTTTCAGTGTTTGGATGAGGCCCACCTATATTGGGAAGGGCAGTTTGTTTTAGTCTACTGATCTGAATGTTAATCACATCTAATTAAAACAGCAAATAATGTGTGATCTATATCTATCTAGCTCTCTATCTAGCTATCTATTTAATCTATCATCCTTTTTATCCATCACCTATCATCTGTCATTTTTAGAGTCAGAGTCTCATCCCTTATTCAGTGTTGTCACTACTGTTGGGTTCATGTCACTCTAATCCAGTTATGTTACCATAACGCTTCCCTTTGCCTCCTTTACAGAGGCCTGATTCAGTAAGCAAATGTTTATCTTTCTTCTGGTTATGACTAATGGCTCTTGGTTTTGGAGCATATTTACCCAGTTAGCAATAAAAAGCTAGATAAAGAAACACAGTCCCCAAAATCAGTTTACTTGATTCTGTCTGCAAAACCCACTCTTGTTCTTCAATCTTATGGAAAATATCAGTAATTAATAAAACTCCCATCTGACAACAAGTTAGTATGGTAATATGTTAAATTGGAAATAACAATGAAAATAAATTAACAAAAAACAAATACCTTTTCTCATGTGTTCCATGAGAGAAGGCTAATAACAAACCTAACAAATTTCCTTAACCAGTACTTACTTTTTCTTATGATTTTGTTTTCCATTGTGTTCTCTAAAAAAATAGCTATGCTTCTTGAACATGATTGATTCCACATTTTAAGGGAGGAAAAAATCAATTTGGAATTAGAATATACTATTATTGCTAGAAGAAAGGATTCTTTCAGGGATGCCTGCTGGGATCCCTGTATTAAAAGAACAAAGGAATCATATTAAAGGGGCTCATAATGGCTGACTATGACAATTTTAAATTAATAATGACACAAAAAGCTTTCATAATTAATGGAAACAAATTCTGTTCTTCAAAGGCCATGATTTCATAGTGAAATTTAAATGTAAGGAATTAGCATAAAGTATATTATATTGATTGCAATACAAAAATAGGAAGTATTAATTGTATGCATAAACTGTTTCTTCTATTAAGTATATGTTTGCTTATAAACTACAACAATATCCTTGCTTCTCTCAGAGTAATAGGGAATGACAAATATGGGGGTGGGGCTGTTAATTATGCATAATAATCTTGGACAAGTTAGTGGCTACACCAAAAATAGGAGGAAAAATTATTTCCAAAGCCACATTAAATATACAGGCAGAAAGAGGGTTCTACAGTGTATTTCAGTTTGGTGTACAAGCTAAATGTTCTATAGAGACCTGACTAGATAGTCTTGATCCTTCATCTAGTATGAAAGAAAACTTTTGAAGGACTTACATACAGATAAGACATCTTATGTTTGCTTGTTTGTTTTTGTTTCCTTCCCAATATCTTTTATTGTTGTAAAATACACATAACATGAAATTAATGTTGTGAACATTTAAGTGTACAGTGTAGTGGTATTAATATATATTCATGATGTACTACCAACACCACAATCCATCTCCAGAATTCTTTTTATTTTGTATGACTGAAACTATGAACATTAAACTTTAACTCCCCATCCCCTTATTTTCCCCCAGCATCTGGCAACCACTATTCTACTTCCTGTCTCTATGATTTTGACTACTCTAAGTACCTCATATAAATGGAATCATACCATATGTGTCTTTTTTAAGATTGTGTTATTTCATTTAGTATAATGTTCTCAAGTATCATCTATGTTGTAGCATATGTCAGAATTTCCTTATTTTTTAAGGCTGAATAGTATTCCATTGTATGTTCTACCACAATTTGCTTATCCATTCATCAGTGGATACTTGGGTTGTTTCCACATTTCAGCCATTGTATACTATGCTTCTATGAATAGACATCCATGTTTTTAATAATCTCTAACAAAAGGGTCACCTGGGTGGTGCAGTCAGTTAAGCATCTGCCTTTAGCTCGGATTGTGATCTCAGGTTCCTGGATCGAGTCCCACATTAGACTGCTTGCACAGCACTGAGTCTGCTTCTCCCTCTCCCTCTGCTGCTCCTGTTTGTGCTCTCACTCTCTCTTTTTTCTGTATCAAATAAATAAATATAAGCTTTAAAAAAATAATATCTAAGAACAGACAAAACATTAGATTATGTAATACCAAAACCTTAAGAGTGGGCATAATTTGTGGAGAAAAACTAGGTTAAAAAAAAGACTTAAATGGAAAGAATGGACCCAATAAATTATTGATTTCACAAAGGAAGTTTATACTTACAAACAAAGCTTGAACTAATGAATAACCACTAGTGAATTTGCCTTTGGAGAATCAACAAGGCCTAATGACCCAACATAAGCATCATTTGGTTGGCAATGCAGAATTAATCATCACTTTTAGCTTGGGAAATTTATTGTACGTTTACTTGTTCTATAATAGCTTAACCCCACTATGTAGTACTCACATTTGTACAAATTCCACACCAAGAACTTTTGCTATCCCTTTGTACTTTTGTCTTTTTTATTTGCTTGGCCTGTCATCCATGCTCAAGTCTCCCAGCTCTGTCTGCTACTCAAGCATTTGTCCTCCTGTCTATTTTTCTGTCACACATGCTTTCAGATTTGTATTGATGACATATTTGCAATAGCTTCTATGAAAGTATATTGAAATAACACAATTAAAAATGACTTCTTTTGCTGCTGAGATGTTAGGTTCCCTGTTGTCACTATTTGCATAAACTGAGGCACCCAGATCTAATAGTGGAAGGAATGTCTTTAAATAGCCAGGCATGGTGGCCACTGACACCCTAAAGTGAAAAATCTCTAGCATTTTCTCTGTGTCACTAGGGCAAGATGCCTTCCATTATCTGGTTTCTTAGGCAGTTGAATAAGGAAGTGTCACTTTTAAAAATGGTTATCTCATTGCCTCCACACAAAATAGCCAGTTGTGGGCTTTTTGTATTTCTTTAAGAGAATTCCTTATGGTGAATATTTCACCTCAGTAAAAATGTTGGAGCTGTCATAGAAACAGGTTATTCTCAAGCTGCCAGTGAAATTAATAAGGGATCCTCTCTGGCTTCCACTCATCCAGGTTCCTGGTCCTAACAGCTTACCTTCCAAGCATAGACTCTCTCTTCACTATGTGCCTCTTGACTCCACCCTCCACAGAGTGTCCAGAGTAACCTATCTCAAATATTCAATAAATATGCCAATTCTTGGTAACAACCTGGCATAAACATGGTATCATCCACGTTTAAATTTAAATTTTTATTTAAATTTAAATTTTTAATTTAAAAATTAAATTCCTAAAGTCAAAAGATTAGTTCCTCTTTAGACAGTTCCTTGTATAGCTCTAGCTTCATGTCCTTATCACTGTTTGCCTTAAACTTTACAGTCTACCAAATACTGAGCTGTTTTGATTCCTCACACATAGCACAGAGTGAAAAACTACCAGCTTCTCAGGATTGTTTCAAAATAATGTGTATAAAGAACTTAGCACTTAAGTGCCTCAAGGAAAGCCCTCAATAAAATGAGCTTTTGAAATTTAATTTTAGAGTTAATTCCATATGACTTTTTCCTCATTTTGGCCCTTCCTTCTCCATAGGCCCTCAACTTCCCAACACCCTCCTCCTTTTTGGATTTTGTTAACTCTGCCCCCCCATGACACCTTTCACAAGTCATCTCCTTCGAGAATAGATGCCTCTCCTCTGGTGGTACCCCAGACTCATCTGTCATTGCTACATAAAGTCAGCCTTCTGAATGTTTCTCTCCTTCATCTGTCTTTCCCATTGCTCTCATTGCTCTCTGGAGAACAAGAGGAAGGATTCACTCATTTTTCATTCTTGATATTTGGCATAATATTTAGCACAATAAATGGCACTTAGTAAAAACTCATATTTTTAACATAAGATACTACTAAAAAAAGGGTACCTTAATCATGCGAAGTCCGCAATAAGAAAAACTAAAAATTATTGCCAAAATATTAAATATTAACTTATTACACAGTTTAATCACTGTGGAATGAATGGCAAGCATTGTTTTTTTATGTTTGTTTGTTTTGGTTTGGTTTGTTTTGTTTTGTTTTTACCAAGTGTCTACTCTGAAGCAGTGCTGAATCAAGTGTGACATACAAATGTTTTAGCAGCCCTTACATGGCCATTCTTTAGGTTCCAGGTATTTTGAGATATTACTAGCTGTTAATTAAATCAGAGTATCAGAAATAAATAAATTCAAAATCTTGCAAAAAAAAATCTGCTGCTTGAAACTGGGAATGGAAAAAAGAGTCAAGAAATATAGACTACATTTTTAAAAAGCAAATAATAAATAAAAGAATGAAAAGTGTTGTTTATTGCAAGTAATGGAAAGGCTCTGGTTTAATTTCTGAAATACATTTGAAACGCATAAATAGGAAAGGATTGCATACTTCTGACCCTGTCTCATCTGATTGCCTGACTTGCTACTCTAGTAAATTGGATATTGGTTAATTGAATAGTTTATCAATCTGCAAACTGTATTCAAGTTCAGAGGCTCTTTAAAATGTAATCATTCTAGATAAATACTGTTGCGGTTTTCATTTCAATTTTTGATCACATCACAGTAATATGGTATTTTCTCATTACATTTCACTATAGATCATGCCCTGACATTATTTTCTAAACTTGCTTACAAATGCTTCTTTCATGGAATATTCCTTACAAAATGTACATTTTGTTAAAGTGGGAACTGAGAGTGCTGTAGACTAGGTGGCATCCTTCCTAATCAGAAGCTATTTTGAAGTCATCAAAATGAGCCTGGGTCAATGGAATAAAAATCATGCAGAATAGCAGTCATTAAGCTTGACCTTTAAAATGTTTTCATTTCCACAAGTAAATTAGTCATTGAGATCTTAAGATAATCATTTTTACTTTTTATTCCCATAAGGATAATACAGATGACTTTTCCAGGAACATAAGAAAATATAGGGTGCCTCCTAGAAAATATTGGGTGCATCATGTAAATTCAAGTTGTCATTTATTTGTATGTATGTATGTATTTAACACAGAAAGAGAGAGAGCACAAATATGGGGAGCCATTGAGAGAGAGGGAGAAGCAGGTTCCCTGCTGATCAGGGAGCCCTACATGGGGCTTGATTCCAGGACCCTGGAATTGTGTCTGAGCCAAAGGCAGAGGCTTAATGGACTGAGCCACCTATGCACCCCCAGGTTGTCATTTAAAAGAATTTTAAATGTTACTGTTTGCAAAGAATTAGCAATGTGATTAGCAATGTACACCTGGATTTGAAATGTTATTTCAATTAAATTTACCTTTCATTATTATAAAAAGTTGAATAATATTCATATTTAAAAATCAAATGTGTATTTTAATAAGTTAAAAAAATCACCAAGACTCTTATCTACTTTTCCTTGTGTACATATATATTTTTATGTATCAGTGTTCTTTCCTCTTTATTAGTGATAAGCCATTAATAAATATTATGCAACAAACCATAACAATCCAATTATTCTCAATTGCATCAAAAGCAAATTACAAGTAGTGTCATAAAATTAACAATTTAAAAAATGTGCATTTTATTTTTGAAGAAAACATTAAATCAGAAATTATAAAGGAGGAAGCCAATAGGTTAGACTATAAAATCTTAAAATATCTGTAAGGCAAAAGCAATTGTTATTTTAATAACAATTTATTTGTTAATTTTAATTGCTATTTTTAATTGTTATTGTTTATTTTATCTTTCTCTGGTCAAGAGCTATATGCATTTGCTGCTCACCTGGCTTTCATTTGCTCCTTCCCAGTTTTCCCTGGTATTTTTTTTTTTCCTTCAGGTATGCTCCCTTCCCCTACATAGCGCATTCGCTTTGAGAGAAGTTGATTTTACATTTAAACCTAAAAGTGTTCCCTGATTTATTTAGCTGACTCAATACTTCTAATTATTTAGCCACTGCAGTTATTAGGAGTGAGCTAAGTCTGTCCACACTAAGTTCAAGTCTTTTGTTTAGAACTCTAGGAAAAAGATGCTCTCCCTTTCTCTTGAAAGCACGGAGGTCGATGTGATTCCTAGAACTCCTCAAACCACTTTACTACAATGTGGACAGCCTGCCAGAGCACAAATGTGACCCATAAAAGAGAGGACATCTGAGAATTAAGGTAGAGATCTGATAAAATGGTGGCTGAAATCTACTCTGCCTCTGGGCTTTTTTGTTGTTGTTATGTAAACCAGTAAACTTCCAGTATTAATTTGCTACAGCTACTGTAACAAAACAAGGAGGGGTTTAAATGACAGAAATTGATAGCTGCACAGTTTTAGAGGCTAGAATTCTGAATTAGAGTGTCAGCAGACTGGGTCTCTTTGGAGGCTGTGAGGAAGAGTCTGTTGCATGCCTTTTGCCTAGCTTCTGGTTGTTCCAGCCATCCTTGGTGGTCCTGGACTTGTAGATACATCATCCTGATATCTTCTTTTTCACATGGTGAGTTTTGCTCTAGAGGGTGGGGTACAGCTCAATCAATTACACTTCCCTTATTGTTTAAGCCACTTTCAGGTTTTTATTGTTACTGATAATTAAAATCGCCCAAACTAAAGCCTAGGAAACCCTTATACACATTGTCATCTGCTAGTATTTGAAATTTCTAGTCAACCACAAAACAAGCCCTTTCATTTCCAAATTAATCATCCTCTGAACAAAAACAATGTCATTTTGGACTACATTTACAGTGGGATTCTTCCAAGGCTTTTTGATCCTTAAGAAAATCTACTTAGCCCCTGCCTTGGGCTCGGCTCATGATCCCAGGGTCGTGGGATCGAGCCCCGCATCGGGCTCTCTGCTCTACGGACAGCCTGCTTCCTCCTCTCTCTCTCTCTGCCTCTCTGCCTACTTGTGATCTCTATCAAATAAATAAATAAATAATCTTAAAAAAAAAAAAAAAAAGAAAATCTACTTAACTGTTTCTATGTCCACACAGTGTGACCATAATTTTAACTCAGAAATTAACCCTCAACATTCCATACAAATGGTGTAGTCTATGCCACTTGCATAGGCGAATGGTTAGTATACCAGCTACCATCTGGGAAAAAAAGTGAAGATGGAGAAGAGAAGCTCCAAACTTCAGTAGCTCAATAAGACTCATGTTCTTACTCACTCATCAGTCCAATGAGGAAGTTATCGGCTATCTTGGGAAACTCTACTAGGATACTTGGGGATCCCTCCTTTATCACCAAATTTAACTCATAACCTCCAATCATTGTGTTACTTTCCTTAGGGTTGCTGCTACAAATTACTACAAACGTATTAACTTAAAATAGCAGGAATTTATTCTCTTCTAGTTCTGGAATTCAGAAATTCAAAATCACAGCAATGTTTTAGAGAAGTCATTCCTTGTCTCTCTTACTTCCCATTGCTGCTGATAATCCTTGCCTTTCTCAACATGTGACTGCATTTTAATCTCTGCAGCTGTCTTCACTGTCTTCTCACAGCCTTTCCTGGTGTGTTCCCTCCCCTGTGTCTGCTTCCCCTTCTTTTCTATTCTAACTTATTGGATTTAAGGCTCACCCTATTCAGAGTGATCACATCTGGAGATCCTTACCTTACTTAGAGGTATGGAGATTCCAAATAAGCTTACATATATCTTCTGGCAGCCACAGTTCAACCCACTGTAGTCATCATAGAAAAATATGAGATGACAGAGCCACACTGGGTATAAACACCATTTGCTTACCTTCTAATGGCCAGAAATACTTAGAAGATGACTGAGAAATATACTTGTGGCTTGACAGCAGCTTCCCAGAATAAGCTCTAGTTTAGAGACTCTACTATGCATGAAGAATAGTGGTCACCAGTTGACCTTCTCTGCTATACACCTAAGACTGGAGCTTAATCCCTCTTCTTCATGTTAGGACTGATATTCTGAAAGTGTTAATATCTGTGTTCAGCATAAACAGATGATGAATTAAAGTAATGTAAAATTATGAGGGATAAAGAGCAAAGGGAGATGCTGTCATATGTAGTTATATAGAACACCTGGGTAAAAGTTTGGGCTGCTACTAAGGAATATCCAACAGGAGAGTACTTTGGAAGCCTTGTTATAGAATTGTCCTTAGATACGTCTTTTGGTGGATTATCACATTGGAGACTTCTGTCTCCTCAAATGCAATAGCTTCAACTTGAGGTTCTTATTGATGTATACCCATTTATAGTATTATCCTTAAATGTTTCTACATTTTATACTTCTAACTGAATTGGTATCTTCTTGTTTCTTACTACATATAATTTTTCTGGGCTCCATATTAGTCCTCAGCTATACCTTATACTAAATTCTATATAATCTTTTATTAGAAAAATAATTTTAAAATCATACCCTAGTGGTTTAGTAGATGTTACTGATATTTAATGGGTGACAGGTGATGGTGATGTATTCTCTAAAATACATGTATTTTATCCCACTCTCCTCCTAGCATATGGAATTATTTTTGGCAGTTTTATAACTTGAAATTGAGCAAAGATTAAAACGTAAAACCTGAAACCCTAAAACTCTTAGAAGAAAACTTAAGATGAAAGATCCTTGACATTGGCCTAGGTGATAATTTCTTGAATAAAGTCACCAAAAAAAAAAGGTAACAAAAACTAAAATAAATAAATGGGACCTCATTAAACTAAAGAGCTCTGCACAGCAAGGAAAAGGGTCAATAAAATGAAAGGCAACCCATTGAATGGGGGGAAATATTTGCAGACCATCTGCTAAGGGGCCAGTATCTAAAATATAGAAAGAACTCACAGAACTCAATAGCAAAAATGTGAACAATCCAATTAAAAATGGGCAGAGGATATGAACAGACATTTTTCCAATGAAGATACAAATGACTAGCAGGTATAAGAAAAGATGCTCACCACCACTAAAAATCAAAGAGATATAAATCAAAACAGGTAGATAAATAAGTTCTGGAGATCTAAGGCACAACCTAGTAATTGAAGCCAACAATACCATATAATAAAATTCAACATTGCTAAAGGACTAAATCTAAACTATTCTCAACACACACAAAAAAATGATAAATATTTGAGATGATAAAGATGTTAGTTAATGCTACTGTGTTAATTATATTGCAATATATAAGTGTATCAAGCCAATGCAGTATATACTTCCAATTTACACAATATTATACATCATTTATAGCTCTTTATAAACATACATTACTGAGGGAATTAATTTGTGACTGTAGGATCTTAGCTATTATGCTTTAAAAATATTTTGTGTCCAGGGCGCCTGGGTGGCTCTGTGAGTTAAGGCCTCTGCCTTCTGCTCAGGTCATGATCTCAGTATCCTGGGATGGAGCCCCACACTGGGCTCTTTGCTCAGCAGGGAGCCTGCTTCCTCCTCTCTCTCTGCCTGCCTCTCTGCCTACTTGTGATCTCTGCCTGTCAAATAAACAAATAAAATCTTTAGAAAAAAATGTATATTTTGTGTCCAAATTTGTCCTTTTGGGACATACTTTAAAATTATGCAAATTTTACTTGTATCTTTATTTTTTTAAATGTTTTATTTCTTTATTTATTTGAGAGAGTGAGCAAGCATATGAGTGAGGTGGGGAGGGGCTGAGGGAGAAAAGAGGGAGAACCACATTCTTTGCTGAGCAGGAAGCTGGATGGACATGGGGCTCAAACCCAGGATCCAGAGATCATGACCTGAGAGGAGGGTAGAAGCTTAACAACTGAACCTCTTAGGTGCCCCCATTTTTACTTTTTAAAACATATCAGTTAAGAATATTTCTTTTAGTTCAAGATAGATTCCCTAATCAATATTTAAAATCTTGTAATATGTCTCCCCCTATTTACACTTCCAGGAAAATGAAAGTACAGTAACAGAGCACCAATTGTTGTAGAAAAATGAGTGCTTTAATGATTGCTAATCTTAGCATGTTCATATATGAATGGCATGAAATGAAATATGAAAAATGGCAAGAACACTTCTTTCACCAGTTTTGTGGTTAGTAGTGATTTTATTTTTGTAAAACAAAGAATTGCAACGAATTTTGATGACTGTTAAAAAAAAAAAGTTGCGGACGCCTGGGTGGCTCAGTGGGTTAAGCCGCTGCCTTCTGCTCGGGTCATGATCCCGGGGTCCTGAGATCGAGTCCCGCCTGGGGCTCTCTGCTCGGCGGGGAGCCTGCTTCTCCCCTCCCCTCTCTGCCTACTTGTGTGATCTCTGTCTGTCAAATAAATAAATAAAATCTTAAAAAAAAAAAAAAAAGTTGCTCTAATTTTATATAGCTGCCAATCAGTAGAGGACTGATGAGACTCCTGCCCCTTCCTTATTTTGTGGTAGAAAATGATGAATGCCATCTTTGTATAAAGTCATTTGAATTCTTGAGCAATTGAAATGCATTAAAAGAAACTCATGAATAAAAATTAGTGATCCTAAAAGTAAGAAGGGATTTACAAAAAATGCTAACCATATTGTATATTAAGTTTGTGGAGGAAAACCTAATAACAATATAAGGATTATAAACACGTAAATAACACCATCAGTTTTGCCCTTTAGTGATATGACTCTGGTAGAAGTTGAAGAGAAGGAAGTGAGCATTGGAAAAGGTTGTAAGGTATGAAACTTGCGTTTATTTACAAATAAATAAAAGTTCCTTTAATTTGATAGCAAATGTAGAAGGTTAAGTTAATTATCAGAGTGGTGGACTTCACCTGAATCGGGGACTGATTAGATGTCCCACTAAGTGGATAGCGGGTTTTCTAGGTCTCTGATTGGGTGACAGCGGGAATATTGCCACCATTTCACTGGCCTGGAGAATATATAGAAAGCAAGGAAGGCTTCTTTTATTGTGGGATAGGCAGGATAGGCCACGGGTGCAGATTACACATGTTAAATGTAATGAATCCATGGGACATCCAAAAGAACAGTAGACAAGCAGCAGACAAGCAGAACTTTTCCAGTTCTAAAGTTACAGGCTGGTTCTTAGGGCATAATTCAGAAGAATGTCCAGTAGTGGTCCAAGAGTAAGAAGTGGTATAAGCATATTGGCATAGCATTTTATAAGATTATATAGAAAAACCTTACTTTTTAATTTTTATTTTACTTGGTACACAAGCCAAATGTACAGCTTTTTGGAGATCCTTTCTCCAGACTCATTGCTGAAAAAATTTTGGACTATAGTCTGGAGACTTTTCAGTAATCTTCTTAGATGATTCTGATAGGCTGTCAGGTTTGTCAACCACTGGTGTAGGGCCATTTTCCCCAAACTTTGATCTGAGAAACAAGTTTGGGAATATACCTAACTGACCTTCCAAAAACAAAGTGCTCTTCAAACAAGTTTATGAAATGCCACATATAAAATCTCTTTCTTAGAGTTACAAATAAGGATGAGCTTGTAAATAAATAAGAATTCTGTTTAATGTGTTTAATGGTTAAACTTCATTTTAAGAGGGATATTTTTTCTTCATATCTATTAGTATCTTTGTTGTTGTTGTTGTTGTTGCTGTTTTTTAACCTTAATATAGACCTGGAAAATACTGTTTTAGATACAACCATCATGTTGTGTACTTTAAAATCACATCATGTTATAGGTCAATTATATCACAACAAAGCTGGAAAAACTAAATTACAGATGTAAAAGAAATGTCCTCTTCTTGAGATTTTATGGTTTTGAGTTTTACACTTAGGTCTGTGAGCTATTTTGAATTTATTTTTATATATTATGTGAAGTATGGATCAAAGTTTTCCTTTTGTATATGTGTATCCAATCATTCCAGCATCAGTTTTTGAAAAAAACAAAACAAAACACCTTTCTGTATTGAATCACATTTTAGCTTCGTAAAAATCATTGTCTATGTATATGTGATTATCATATTAATTATTAACATAGAATATTACATTAATGGGTCTCCTAATAGTGAACAAACCATGCCTTTCTGAAATAACTTCCACCTATTCCTTACATATTATTTTATTAACACAGATTTGGATTTTTTGCTAACATCTCATTTAGCTTTTTCATTAATATTCATGAAAGACATTGGTCTGCATTTTGAATTTTGTGCTTTCTTTATCTAACTCTCAATGAGATATTTGATTTAGAAAACAATAGAAAAGACGTTTTTATTAATTTTCAAAGACTACACATTTTGTATAGACTTAGAATATGTATTCCTTTTGAAGGTTTGGGAGAGGCCCCATGTGAAAGCATCTGTCTAGCACTTTTTGGTGAGGTAATCTCATTATTTTTTTATATATTTTAAAAGTGTATTTTCCTCATTGAGCATTTGTGGTAAAAAGGATTGTTCCAGTAAATATTCCAGTCATCTAGACTTCCAATTTTGTTTTATTTTTATATTTTTTATTTTATTTTATTTTTTATTCTGTTCAGTTAGCCATTGTATAATACATAACTAGTCCTTAATGCAGTGTTCAACGATTCACTTTTTAAAAAAATAAACATATAATGTATTATTAGTCCCAGAGGTACAGGTCTGTGAATCATCAGGCTAACACTTCCCAGCACTCACCACAGCACATACCCTCCCCAATGTCCATAACCCAACCACCCTCTCCCTACCCTGCTCCCCAAGGCAACCCTCAGTTTGTTTTGTGAGATTAAGAGTCTCTTATCATTTGTCTCCCTCCCAATCCTATCTTGTTTCATTTTTTCCCTTCCCTACCCACCAAACCCCCCACTTTGCCTCCCAAATTCCTCATATTAGGAAGATCATATGATAATTTTCTTTCTCTGGATGACTTATTTCGCTCAGCATAATACCCTCTAGTTCCATCCACATCGTTGCAAATGGCAAGATTTCATTTCTTTTGATGGCTGCATAGTATTCCATTGTATATATATATTATTATATATATATATATATACAATGGATATATATATATATATATATATATATATATATATCCATTTATCTGTTGATGGACATCTAGGTTCTTTCCATAGTTTGGCTATTGTGGACATTGTTCTATAAACATTCCATTGCATGTGCCCCTTCGGATCACCGCATTCGTATCTTTAGGGTAAATACTCAGTAGTGCGATTGCTGAGTCATAGGGTAGCTCTATTTCCAACTTTTTGAGGATCCTCCATGCTGTCTTCCAGAGTGGCTGCACCAGCTTTCATTCCCATCAACAGTGTAGGAGGATTCCCCTTTCTCTGCATCCTCACCAGCATCTGTCGTTTCCTGACTTGTTAATTTTAGCTATTCTGTTTGTTGTGAGGTGGTATCTCATTGTGGTTTTGATTTGTATTTCTGTGATGTGGAGCACTTTTTCATGTGTCTCTTGGCCATCTGGATGTCTTCTTTGCAGAAATATCTGTTCATATCCTCTGCCCATTTCTTGATTGGATTATTAGTTCTCTGGGTGTTGAGTTTGATAAGTTTTTTATAGATTTTGGATACTAGCCCTTTATCTGATATGTCACTTGCAAATATCTTCTCCCATTCTGTCAGTTGTCTTTTGGTTTTGCTAACTGTTTCCTTTGCTGTGCAAAAGCTTTTGGTCTTGATAAAGTCAAATAGTTCATTTTTGCCCTTGCTTCCCTTGTCTTTGGTGATGTTTCTAGGAAGAAGTTGCTGCGGCTGAGGTCAAAGAGGTCGCTACCTATGTTCTCCTCAAGGATTTTGATGGAGTCCATCTCACATTGAGGTCTTTCATCCATTTTGAGTCTATTTTTGTGTGTGGTGTAAGGAAATGGTCCAGTTTCATTCTTCTGCATGTGGCTGTCCAATTTTACCAACACCATTTGTTGAAGAGACTGTCTTTTTTCTATTGGACATTCTTTCCTACTTTGTCAAAGATTAGTTGTCCATAGAGTCGAGGGTTGATTTCTGGGCTCTCTATTCTGTTCCATTGATCTATGTGTCTGTTTTTGTGCCAATACCATAGTTTTAAAGATGACAGCTTTGTAATAGAGCTGAGGTCTGGAATTGTGATGCCAACAACTTTGGCTTTCTTTTTCAATATTCCTCTGGCTATTCGAGGTTTTTTCTGGTTCCATACAAATTTTAGGATTATTTGTTCCATTTCTTCGAAAAAAATGGATGGGATTTTGATAGGGATTGCATTAAATGTGTAGATTGCTTTAGGGAGCAGAGACATTTTCACAATATGTGTTCTTCCAATCCATGAGCATGGAACATTTTTCCATTTCTTTGTGTCTTCCTAAATTTCTTTCATGAGTACTTTATAGTTTTCTGAGTACAGATTCTTTGCCTATTTGGTTAGGTTTATTCCTAGATGTCTTATGGTTTCGGGTGCAGTTGTAAATGGGGTCGACTCCTTAACTTCTCTTTCTTCTGTCTTGTTGTTGCTGTATAGAAATATGACTGATTTCTGTGCATTGATTTACTGGATTCTTGTATAAGTTCTAGCAGATTGGAGTGGAGTCTTTTGGGTTTGGTATGATAAAGTATCATATCATCTGCAAAGAGTGGTAGTTAGATTTCTTCTTTGACAATTTGGATGCCTTTAATTTCTTTTTGTTGTCTGATTGCTGAGGCTAGGACTTCTAGTACTATGTTGAATAATAGTGGTGATAATGGACAGCAGTGGTGATAACAGACATCCTGTCATGTTCCTGACCTTAGAGGAAAAGCTCTCAGTTTTTCTCCGTTGAGAATGATATTCACTGTGGGTTTTTTATAGATGGTTTTGATGATACTGAGGTATGTACCCTCTACCCCTACACTTTGAAGAGTTTTGATCAAGAAAGGATGCTATACTTTGTCAAATGCTTTCTTAGCATCTATTGAGAGTATCATATGGTTCTACTCTTTCTTTTATTAATGTATTGTATCACATTGATTGACTTGCGGATGTTGAACCAACCTTGTAGCCCTGGAATAAATCCCACATTGTTGTGGTGAATAATCCTTTTAATGTACTGTTGGATCCTATTGGCTAGTATTTTGGTGAGAATTTTCACATCTGTGTTCATCAAGGATATTGGTCTGCAATTCTCTTTTTTGATGGGGTCTTTGTCTGGTTTTGGGAACAAGATAATGCTGGCCTCATAAAATGAATTTGAAAGTTTTCCTTCCATTTCTATTTTTTGGAACAGTTTCAGGAGAATATGAATTTATTCTTCTTTAAATGTTTGGTAGAATTCCCCTGGGAAGCCATATAGCTCTGGGCTCTTGTTTGTTGGGAGATTTTTTAAAAATATTTTTATTTATTTGAGAGAGAGAGAATGAGAGAGAGCATGAGCAAGAAGGTCAGAGGGAGAAGCAGACTCCCCATGGAGCTGGGAGCCTGATGCAGGACTCGATCCCAGGACTCCAGGATCATGACCTGAGCTGAAGGCAGTCGCTCAACCAACTGAGCCACCCAGGTTCCCCTGTTGGGAGATTTTTGATGATTGCTTCAATCTCCTTACTGGCTATGGGTCTGTTCAGATTTTGTATTTCTTCCTGGTTCAGTTGTGGTAGCTTATACTCTCCAAGAATGAATCCATTTCTTCCAGATTGTCCAATTTTCTGGCATATAGTTGCTCATAATATGTTCTGACAATTGCTTGTATTTCTTTGATATTGGTTGTGATCTCTCCTCTTTCATTATTGATTTTATTAATTTGGGTCCTTTATCTTTTCTTTTTGATAAGTCTGGCCATGGCTTTATCAATCTTATTAATTTTCTCAAAGAACAACCTCCTCAGGGCACCTAGGTGGGTCAGTGGGTTAAAGCCTCTGCCTTTGGCTCGGGTCATGATCCCAGGGTCCTGGGATCGAGTCCCCCATTGGGCTCTCTGCTCAGCAGGGAGCCTGCTTCTCCCCTCTCTCTCTGCCTGCCTCTCTGCCTACTTGTGATCTCTGTCTGCCAAATAAATAAATAAAATCTAAAAAAAAAAAAAAAAAAGAACAACCTCCTAGTTTTGGTGATCGGTTCTACTGTTCTTTGGTTTCCATTTCATTGACTTCTGTTCTGATCTTTATTATTTCTTTTCTCCTGCTGGTTTTAGGCTTTCTTTGCTGTTCTTTCTCCAAGTCTTTTAGGTGTAGGGTTAAGTTGTGTATTTGAGACCTTTCTTATTTCTTGAGAAAGGCTTGTATCGCTATATATTTTCCTCTCAGGACTGCCTTTGTTGTGTCACACAGATTTTGAACCGTTGTGTTTTCATTATCATTTGTTTCCATGATTTTTTTAAATTCTACATTAATTTCCTGGTTGACCCATTCCTTTTTTAGTAGGATGCTCTCTAGCCTCCAAGTATTTGGGTTCTTTCCAACTTTCCTCTTGTGATTGAGTTCTAGCTTCATAGCATTGTGGTCTGAAAATATGCAGGGAATGTTCCCGTCTTTTGGTAGCAATTGAGACCTGATTTGTGACCCAAGATGTGATCTATTCTGGAGAATGCTCCATGTGCATTAGAGAAGAAGACGTATTCTGTTGCTTTGGGATGGAATGTTCTGAATATATCTGTGATGTCCATCTGGAACAGTATGTCATTAAGGCCTTTATTTCTTTGTTGATCTTTTGCTTGGATGATCTGTCCATTTCAGTGAGGGGAGTGTTAAAGTTCCCTACTATTATTATATTACTGTCAATGTGTTTCTTTGATTTTGTTATTAATTGGTTTATATAGTTGGGTACTCCCATGTTAGGGCCAAAGATATTTAAAATTGTTAGATCTTGTTGTACAGGCCCTTTGTGTATGATATAATGTCCTTCCTTGTCTCTTATTATAGTCTTTGGCTTAAAATATAATTGATCTGATGTAAGGATTGCAACCCCAGCTTTCTTTTGATGTCCATTAGCATGGTAAATTTTTTTTCACTCCTTCACTTTATATCTGGAGGTGTCTTCGGGTCTAAAATGAATTTCTTATAGACAGCATATTGATGGGCTTTGTTTTTTTATCCATTCTGATACCCTGTGTCTTTTGATTGGGGTATTTAGCCCATTTGCATTCATGTTACTATTGAAAGATATGAATTTAATGCCACTGTATTGCCTATAGGGTGACTGTTATTGTATATTGTCTCTGTTCCTTTCTGGTCTACGACTTTTAGGCTCTCTCTTTTCTTAGAAGACCCCTTTCAATATTTCCTGTAGGGCTGGTTTGGTATTTACAAATTCTTTTAGTTTTTGTTTGTCCTGGAAGCTTTTTATCTCTCCTTCTATTTTCAATTACAGCTTAGCTGGATACATTATTCTTGGCTGCATGTTTATCTCACTTAGTGCTCTGAATATATCATGCCTGTTCTTTCTGGCCTGACAGGTCTCTTGGATAAGTCTTCTGCCAATCTAATATTTTTTATCATTGTATGTTACAGACTCCTTGTCCTAGGATGCTTTCAGGATTTTCTCTTTGTCACTAAGACTTGTAAGTTTTACTACTAGATGATGGGGTGTGGACCTTCTCTTATTGATTTTGAAGGGGGTTCTCTGTGCCTCCTGGATTTTGATGCTTGTTCCCTTTGCCATACTAGGGAAATTCTCTACTATAATTCTCTCCAATATACCTTTTGACCCTCTTTTTCTTCTTCTGGAATCCCAATTATTCTAATATTGTTTCATCTTATGGTATCACTTATCTCTCAAATTCTCCTCATGGTCCAGTAGTTGTTTGTCTCTCTTTTGCTCAGCTTCTTTATTCTCTGTCATTTGGTCTTCTATATCACTAATTCTCTCTTCTGCCTCATTTATCCTAGCAGTCAGATCATCCATTTTTGATTGCACCTCATTAATAGCTTTTTTTAAATTTCAGCTTGGCTAGAGTTTCGTTCTTTTATTTCTTCAGAAAGGGCTTTTATTTCTCCAGGAAGGGTTTTTCTAATATCTTCCATGCCTTTTTCGAACCTAGCTAGCACCTTAAGAATCATTATTCTGAACTCTATATCTGACCTATTACCAATGTCCATATTGATTAGGTCTCTAGGCTTTGATAGTGCCTCTTGTTCTTTATTTGGTGAGTTTTTCAACCTTGTCATTTTATCCAGATAAGAATATATGAACGAGAGAATAAAATACTAAAATGATGGCAAAGACCCCAGAAAAATATACACTAACCAAATCAGAAGAGACCCCAATTTGGGAGGAGAAGAAAGGGGTAAAAAGAAGTTTAAAAAATAAATTAATTAACAAATTTTAATTTTTATATTAAAAATAGATTAAATTAAATTTATTTTAAAAAATTAAAAAGACTGGTGAATAGAACAGAGCCACCCACTTGATTTTGGTTGTATTTGGTCCCTTAGAAGAGACTAACCTCCAAAAATTTTAAAGAAAGAAAAAAATATATATACAAAAATAAGGGTAAACATGATGAAGGGATAGACTATAACTGTAAAGCTGAAAATTTAAAAAAAAATCTAAAAAAGGAATTGATAAGATGTTTGGAAAAAGAAAGAAAAATAAAGTGGAGAGAATTTGCTCAGGCTGGAGACTAGAAAAAAGCCCTGTGCTAGATTTAGGGTATATTTTAATCTATTAGAAGACATTGTATCCCAAAAATCTTTTAGAAGAAAAAAACCCTATATGTACACAAAAAATAAAGTTAGGTACAATGAAGGATAAAATATGATTATAATGATAAAGGTTTAAAAAGATTTGTTTTCAGAAAGGTATTGTCAAGACAAACTAGTTAAAAACAGTTAAAAGAAGAAAGAGGAAAAGTTAAAAATTAGAATATGAAAAAAATAAAATTAAATTAATTAACTTTGCAAGACTAAAGAATCATGGGGAGGAAGCCATGAATTCCAATGATTTGCTTTCCTCTCCTCTGGAATCCCACTGTTCTCCTTGATCACTGAGCTTGGTCTTAACTGGATGTTCTTTCTGATCTTCTGGGGAGGGCCTGTTGTAGTGTCCATGGGGGAATTGCACCACCCTTATCAGGGGCTGAGCTAAGTAATCTGCTTGGATTCACTCTTGGGAGCTTTTGTTCCCTGAACACTTTCCATGGAGCTCTGGAGAACAGGAATGAAAATGGCAACCTCCCAATCTCTGGCCCAGAGGAGTGTAGAGCCCTGGACCCCATTCCTCAGTGTGCCCTTGGAGAAAAGCACTCAATCACTCCCATCACCCTGGTCTCTGGCTGCATTCTGAGCTCACCCGGCCTGTGACTGAGTGTTTCTGTCGCTGGCACACAACCCCACCTGGAATCTCCAATCCCAGAAGATTCCTGCCTCCAGAAGGAAGGTGGGTCTCCCCGGATCTGCCACTTGTGGGGTCCCTGCTCAAAGAGCAGTGGTCTAATTTTTGCCGCCGATCACAGTTTAAGGTAACCTGAGTTGAGAGCTCACTCTTCTACTCCATCTTTGTAGCTGGCTCCCCCACTCTAATTCCTGCAAGCTCTGCTACACTCAGACATCCCTGATCCTTTTGTTACCTCGTGGGACCTGAAACCACGCTGTCCCCACGAGTGCTCCACCCCTGCTTAGCCTCTGAGCAATACCCTCAGTGGAGCAGACATCTAAAAGGTCTTATTTTGTGCCCCATTGCTTCATTGCTCCACTGCTTGCTTGGAGCCGGCCCCTCCCCCTGCAGTCTATCTTCCCATCACTTTGGATTCACTTCTTTGCAGGTCCTACCTTTCAGAAAGTGGTTGATTTTCTGTTTCTAGAATTGTTGCTCTTCTTCTCTCCAATTTCCTTTTAAGTTTGTAGGTGTTTGGAATGGTTTGTTAACTATCTATCTGAGCTCCTGTAACCTGACGTCATCTCAGTTGGCTACTCCTCCACCATCTTGACTCCTTCAATTTTGTTTTTACAGAGATCTTCACATTGTTCCATTTAAATTTTTTTCTACTTTCATGTACATTTCATACTTGTCATTCTTTATATTAGATGTTTGTTCTTTCTTCTTTCTTATCTGATATGTTACTCAATTTTAATGTTTTTAAAATATATTAATTGAGGGGCGCCTGGGTGGCTCAGTGGGTTAAAGCCTCTGCCTTCAGCTCAGGTCATGATCCCAGGGTCCTGAGATCAAGCCCCGCATTGGGCTCTCCGCTCAGCGGGAAGCCCGCTTCCTCCTCTCTCTCTGCCTGCCTCTCTGCCTACTTGTGATCTCTGTCTGTCAAATGAATAAATAAAATCTTAAAAATAAAAAAAAATAAAACAAAATGATGTTTTTTAAAAAATATATTAATTGAAGTACTGTATCCTGTTTTCTTCTTCAATAACTTCTTTCTTATCTTTAGTGTTTCTAATGCTTTCCTTTGGTTTACTTTTTTGCTCTTTTTTGTACTTTTTGAGTTGAGAATTAATTCTCTTATTTTTAATCTTTCACTTTTATTAAGAGATGTATCTAAGGTTATGCTGTTTCTTCCTATGACTGTTTTAAATGTACCCACAGTTGTATATATGTTATTTCACCATTTTAATTCTTGTCCACATCTATAATTTCAGTTAATATTTCCCTCTTCACTGAAGAGTCATTTAAAAGAATACATTTGATTTTTTTTTTAATTTCTAGTTATTCTAGGTCTTTTGAAAACTTTGTTCAATTTTTTTATTTTATTTTCCTACATCGTGACCAGAGTGTGTTTTAAACTATTTGTTCCTTATGATATGTACCAAAGCATTTGTGTATGTGTCCTGTGTGGGCATGTGAGTGAGACTTAACAAGTGGTCCATTTCTGTGAATACTCCTATGGAATCTCTCTTCTCATACATATCCATTGGACCTAGTTAGCTAGTCATGTTTTTTAGAGACTCTATATCTTTACTTGTTTTTACTCTGTTGATTTGCTTTGTACTCAGAATGGTATGTTAAAATCTATTATAAGCTTCTTTCTGTGTTTCCTTACAACGCCTCTGGTTATTGCTTCATGATTTTTTTTTTTTTTTTTTTTTTGCTGTTTGGTTCATATATATATGTAACATAATTGTTGTGAATTAAGGCTCCTTAGATTAAAAAATATTCTGCAGTACCTGGGCTCCTCAGTTGGTTAAACTTCTGACTCCTGATTTTGGCTCAGGTCATGATCTCAGGGTTGTGAGATGGAGTCCTGCATTGGGCTACTTGCTCAGCAGGGAGTCTACTTGGGATTCTCTCTCTCTCTCTCTCTCTCCTTCTGCCCCCAGCCCACACACACTCTCTCTTTAAAATAAATAAATAAATAAATCATTTTAAATAGAATCTTATTTCCCATGTTTATTGTTTTTTTGGCTTAAATTTTCTTCTGTCTCATACCAGCTTTCCACTCTCTCTGCCTTTAATTCTATTTGACTCACATACCTTTACCCATTCGTTCATTTTAGCTTTTTTTAAAAGATTTTATTTATTTATTTGACAGAGATCACAAGTAGGCAGAGAGGCAGGCAGAGAAAGAGGAGGGGAAGCAGGCTCCCCACTGAGCAGAGAGCCCGACACGGGGCTCGATCCCAGGACCCTGAGATCATGACCTGAGCCGAAGGTCGAGGCTTTAACCCACTGAACCACCCAGGTGCCCCTCATTTTAGCTTTTTAAGTGAACTTTGTTTTAGGTGTTTTTCTTTTATACAGCATATAATTAAATCTTGTTTTTGAGCTGAACTACTCCTTTTTATTTGTAGGAGAGTTAAGCCTTGATACAACTATGGCTATTGCTTCTATTTTAGCTCCTATTTGCTGTATTGTCTTATGTTATGCTATAATTAATATGTGGATTTTGTTTTCTTAGACATAGGGTTAAATATAAGCTCTCTTCCATTGTTTCACTTTTCCTTTTCAGGGATTCCAGTTATATCCACGTGAGATCTTTGCTTGTCATGCTTTCATCATCTGTTTTCTAAACTTTTTTTTTTTTTAAGATTTTATTTATTTGTTAGAGAGAGAGAGAGAGAGCGAGCACAGGCAGACAGAGAGGCAGGCAGAGGCAGAGGGAGAAGCAGGCTCCCTGCCGAGCAAGGAGCCCGATGTGGGACTTGATCCCAGGACGCTGGGATCATGACCTGAGCTGAAGGCAGCCGCTTAACCAACTGAGCCACCCAGGCGTCCCTAAACTTTTTTTTTTAAGTCCATCTTAATTCATTTGCCATATTCCTTTATTTTCCCCTTGTTTTATAGTTTAAGACAGGTCTATTTCATTGTTTCCTTTTTCAGGTACTCTATATTTATATGTATGTTAAATTCCTGCTCATCTTCCTTTTCATCAGCTTTCATTCTGACATTCAGTTTTTTTCCTTTATCCCTTTTTTATTCTTTTGGCTTATTGTCAGCTTTCTTTAATCTTTCCTATTTGAATTTAAATCTGTTTTCCCTTGGATAACTTATAATTTAATTTTTCTTTCTTCCTTATTCTTTTTCCTTTCTTTCTTAATACTTTATGTTTTTTAAATCATTTTTCCCTTTTAAACTATTTTTTCCTCTATAATGATAGCAGGAATGATCTTTATTTTATTTTCCCCCTCCTCTTCTTTGTATATTTAATGCATATTGTTAAAGATCAGTTTGGAATTATGATTTTGGAGGATCTTTATGCCTTTATCCTTCTATTGATGTATGATTAACATAAAATGTTATAATAGTTTCAGGTGAACAACATATTGATTCAATAATTCTTTGCATTACTCAGTGCTCACCAGGATACTTGTAGTCATCATCTGTCACCAAGCAACATTATTACAATATTATTGACTGATTGCATATGCTGTACTTCTCATCTTTGTGGGTTATTTATTTTATAACTAGAAGTTTGTACCCTTCAATTCCCTTTATCTATTTCACCCACCCACTGTCTTGCATACCTTATAACTTACATTAGTCTGCGAGGGCTTCCATAACAAAGCCCCAAAGATCCTGTGGCATAACAGAAATTAACTTTCTTATACTTTTGGAGTAGTACAAGTTTACTTTTGGACTTTGGAGAAGTCTGAGATCAAGATGTCAACATATTTAGTTTCCATTTAAAGAATAGTGGGTGTTTGTTTGTTGTTTGTTTTGCAAAACATAAAATTGTCTTTGTTATTATAGAAGCTTTGAAAACTATGGTGAATTTAAAGAACCCCACTGTCCAGAAACAACTGCCATGAAAATGTTGCTACTTTCAGAGATTTTGTGTCCTCTTATCCCACAGCACCTTTTGAAACAAAAATTAGGACATGCTAAATGTACTACTTTTTTTTTAATCCTGCTTTTTTTCCATTTGACATTACATTGGGCATATTTTTCATGAAAGAATATATGTTTTAAAATTTGATCTATAAATAATATATACTTTACTACTATATATCATAATTTATTTAAGTTTTCTCCTTTTTGTTGAAGATAGAAACTTAGATTTTTCACAGTTTCAAGTAACACTGTGATGAACAAGTTCTTATACCAAATTCTTATGTATCCATGATAATTTTTAGTTCATAAATACCCAGAAGTGGAGCAGCTGCCTAGAATTTGATTTAGGTACGAAAGATCTAGGGGCACTAAGATGGCTTAATCAGTAAAGTAAACTACTGTTGATCTCGGGGTTGTGAACTTGAGTCCTGTGTTGGGTGTACAGCTTACTTAAAAAATAAAAAAAATTAAAAAAAATTAAAGATTTAAATAGTAAGTGTCAAGTAACAGGACTCCATTGGATCAGGAGGAGGAAAAATTCTATCTGGGCCACCTTCCATGGCTGGGATGGTATCAGAAAACACTGGACCCTAGTTACTTTTTCTGCTCAGTGTTGGATTTAAGACACCTGCTGCTAATGTCCTTACCCCAGTCCTGGCTCACTAACGAGTCCACCTTCCACTTTCCCTCTTTAAAAGTTCTTGGTTGCCTCACATTTTTTTTCCTTAGGGTTTATAACTGTACTTAGTGGGAAAGAATAGTGGATATTGGTACATACCACCTTGTAGCAGGCTAGAAGTTTCTTCACATCTTTTAACTAATTATTCCTGAACTTATACATATGCTATACTTTTTCTTGTGCCTCTCTTGAATACAAGAACATTATCTCACACACATTACAGCATATGTCATAGAAATGATTGCTTCATTTATAAAAACAATTAACTTCACAAGACACAAAACTGTGTTTTCATCTTTGTTTTTTTTTTTTTTTCCTAACTTACCTTTAAGAAATAAGGACATGAATACTTTTGCTCCAGAACATAGCATAGAAGTGTGATAACTTAAGTAATCTGGCAGTACTTTGATGCTGTTCTTTGGAGAAGATATTTTCTATCAGATGTCAAGGGCTTATTAACTCTAAATGGAATAAAATCTTTTCTGCTTTTTTTCTGTTTACCTTGCCACCTGGGGCTATTGCAGTTCTCCAAAGTTTCCAGTTTGAAATATCTCTGCAGAATGAGTAAAAGGATACAATATTCAGGGTTTATCTCTTCCCTGCTCCTTTTCTGGCTTTCAGATGAAGGCATCAGCAAACTCCAGTCCTTCCTAACACTTCCCTTGACCAGAGTCAGAGAGTGACCCACTGTGTATAATATGAAGATGTCTGGAAAGAGCATTTATGATGCTCTGTGTGCAGAGCTGGATGTGTCTAGCACATTTTATGTAGGGGGAGAATGGTGTAGTGGAAAGAACATGAGTTTGGGAGGTAAAAGCAGCCTGGTTTTCTAAGATCTACTTTTTACTAGCTATGCGACATTTTCCAAGATTTTCAAGCCTGCTTCCCCACCTGTAAAAGATAATATTGTCCTCCATTTTGGAGGAAAGATTGATATAAGAAAAAGGCCATATGCACAGGATGGATTTAATAGATACAACTATAAAATGTATGTGCAAAACCACCGGAAAGACATACATTCAGAATAACCTATTAGAGTTGCCAACATGCCTTCTTAAATTCTTTCTGCTGAGGTCTGTTGGGTGCTTAACACTTCTCATTTGCCTCAGCACAACAGAGCATGAGTAAGAATCCTGCCCTGTGCCAAATGGTCCATGAGCTAGTATTTGTTTATTCATACTAATCATACTTTTTCTTCTCCCTTGGTATGTTGTCAGATGAAATTTTCAGAGAGAACTGTGTATGTCCAACATTCACACTTTCTTTGCAATGCACACTTAAAACTTACATATGGGGATGCCTGGCTGGCTTAATCAGTGGAACATGTGACTCTTGATATCAGAGTTGTGACTTTGAGTCCCACATTAGGTGTAGAGATAACTTAAAATGAAATCTTTTAAAAAATAAAGTAAATTGAGCTCTGATTTTAAAATAAATAAGCAAATAAACAAACAAACCTATGTATGTCTCATTACCCTCCTCCCTATCCAACTTAATTTTACAGTCCCCATCACATATATAGTTTTGTCTTAGCTGACCTTGAAGTTGGAAAGGCATATCCAGCTTAGTATTTCATCTCTGAAGTGAGCCTTACTCTCAGCCTTTCTGTACCAGTCTTCACTACCCATGTTACTATTAATTCCTGGAAATTCTCCTTCTCTTCCCTTACCTAATTATCTCCTCTTTGGAATCCAGCATACTGTGCCTTTGATAAATAGTGGTGCATTCTGGGAATAAACACTCACTATAGAGGTCTAGACACCAGCAACTTGTACAGTAGCTAGAAGAACAACCTTTAAAGACAGGAAACACATCTCAAAACAAACCTTATAAGAATTTCAAAAATTGGTACATTTCATACATTTCAAGAGTAAAATAAATATAGGCAATTAGTGCTTTATTATTATTTTTTAATGATGACTTTACTAAGATGGTTCTACTTTATGTATTGGAGACAACCAAAGAGACATCTGTTTGAGTTTTGGAAGGTAGACATCATGTGACAGACATTCCTCTCAGAAGATTGAGTGAAAGGCCACAGAGGTGCTGGTGAGTTCCAGTTTGCCCTGGCTCACCTCACTTCCCATCCAACTGTTCCTAACTTCCAGCTCTGTTGACCAATATTCATCCCAAGCATACCACCAGGTGTAGGAACAACAGCCTTTGGCACACCTCTCCATCAGCTTTCCTCTGTTGTCACAACCTCGACAGCTGGATACACCCAGCTCACCAGCCTTCTCTGACAAGCTCTGACTTTTCCACCTTCTCAAAGTTTAACAGAGCTGGTTAGGGACTTTTCTCTCATTCTCCAGCTCCCCTGTGGCTCTTACTTCCCAAACAGGTATCTCAGTTGGGTTACTCCTAGTTCCTCTCAGAGGTCAATGTTCTATGGTAGTCACAAAGGTTCTACTTCCCTGAACAAATCCTGCCTGACACAGAAATGTTTTTTTGTTTCCTATTTACAGCTTAGCTAATAGCTATCATTTGTTTTATTTCTGATTCCAAGGATAATCCCTTTATGTAATATCTACATACATGTAAAAAACACATTTTATTGGCATTAGTGTAATGTTAGGCTTCACATCGCTATTAGGAGTATTTCAAGTATTTTACATTGAACAAGAGTATGGCTTTGAATCAGATAGACCTGGTGTGAATCCTGTCTTCCTTAGTTACTATTTGGGTGATTCTATATAGTTATTTAATCTCCCAAAATGTCAATTTTTCCCTTGTAAAATTGTAATAACTTTATTTCATAGAATTGTTGGAATTATTTGGTTCATTTAACAAAAAATTAATTGGTTAATTGGCACATAGTTGGTAATACGATTATAAAGTAACCGCCATTGACTAACTCATGTCTCAAACTCATCACCTACATCACCTGTCATGGTAAATAGTGGTCAGTGTGGGCAGTTTTTATAATCTTTATTTTCTGTGCTTGATGGAGGCTCAGGCCCTCTTCCCTGTACACTGAATGTCTGTACTAATTTATAAATATTTGTCACAAGAAAAGCTTATAATGAATAATAATCAGGAAACAAACAGTCTTGATTTACCAGACTGATTGAATAGGCTAGAGACATCAATAAGCCAAAGAGGTACATAACCTTAGATTATATTTACCTAAAATTCCACTGTGAATCACATGTAGTTTGTCCAGCAGATTTGCTTTCTAATTCGAAACAGTGAACTTATGTTGCACCTTCTCAATAAATATGACTACTGCAGAAAACTGGGTTAGTTCTAAAAAGCGATCGAAAAAAAGAAGTAAATTGACTTTATATTAAAAAATTTCCACTGTTAATTCTCAATATACATAATTTCCCTAAAGCCAACTAGAAACTGATAGACTTTTAAATATTAGAAGAGCACACTGTCCTCTGTGGAACTAGTGTGTGATTGTGAGTTTTACAATCAGACTAACCTCTTCTTTCACTCCAGCTCTGACACTTCTTATCTGTGCATCTTCGTACATGTTTTAAACCACACTGAGAGTCAGTTTTTATCATCTGTTATACGAGAATGATTTGTCCTGCTATCGGAAGAGTGTGAATATTAAAATTAAATAATACCCCCAAAAAAAGAAATTTTCATGACAACTCTTGGGCCAAAGATTCACCATAAAAATGATGTGTATGTGGCAAGTAAGCTGTTAATGTATGCTTCACTTCATTTGTTATTAGGAAAATACAAATCAAAAGCACGATGAACCACCATTACGCATCTATTGTGATGACCAAAAACAAAGCAAAACAGCCAACAAATTTAACAGTACTAAGTGCTGGTGTGCATGTAGAGCAACTAGGAATCTCATATATTGGTAATTGGAATGAAATATTATATAGTTGTTTTGGAAGAGTTTGTAGAAAGGAAAATATACACATATATGACTCAGAACCCCACTCTCAAGTATTCATCCAAAAGAAATTAAAAATTATATTCACTTGTGTGCTTGTGTTTATAGCAGATTTACTTATAATCACCAAAAGGAAAAAAAGATCCAAATGTTCTTCACCTGGGGATGTATAGACAGACTTCCATAAATCCATACAATGGAATGCTATCCTGCAGTAAAAGGGAATAGAGGACTCATCCAACAGGACAGATGATCTCAGTGATGTTCTGCTAAGTGAAACAAGACAGAATCAAGACAGAACTATGGACACAATGGGATTATGCTAGACCTTGATTGTGGTGATAGTTACATTAAAGTACAATTGTGTCAACACTCAAAGAACTGCCAACTGAAAAGAGTGAATTTTACTGCATGTAAATTATAGTCCAGTAAAAATACTATCTCATATTCAGCCTTATATAATTTACAATGTATATTTCACACATCATCTATTTGATCCTCTGACAACTTAGTTAGTAGATATTATTCTTTTCCCTATTTCATAAGAATGAAATATTGAATTTAAAAAAAAGCCAGATCAAGTCCAGGCTTTCTGATTCCTAATTAGGCGTTCTCTCTGGCAGACATTAAGATACTGAGGTGTGTTTCTCTGAACCAAAGTTGTTTGATATTTTAAAAGCACTCCATGGTAGCTTTTCCATTAAATATCTGTGCAATGAAAAATATCCCAAGGTGTCACACTTTTCATGTTATTTTTTTCTCATGCTTAACAAAGGGTGCAAACTTCCCTAGGATAATTGACCATCCATTGAAGTTTCATATTTTGTATCCGTATTCTATTGCTATTCTTTCCATGAAAAAAAATAAATGCTTAAAAAATACATCAACAAATCTCCTGCTAAAATTCTACAAGGGAGCTGCTCTTGGAGAAGCTAAGAATAGGTTAGTTTTGTTTCTTCCTATAAACTTTCTCCTCGGGTATGGTAAATTAGACAAGCTAGCAGGTCAGCTTTGAAGACACTCAAAGCAGACATGATGTGGCACCATACATATTACTTTTCTTTAGTGAGATGGACATTTATCTTGCCTGTAGAGAAAGAAAGCCACACGAAGAAATTTAAACCTCTTGCAAGATGCAGAATAACCTCTCTCTCCCAATATAAAGGCACTCCCTGAGGAGCTATAGCAAATACCTTCTCCAGGATTTAACCATCATTTGGAATTGAGAGGCCAAACTGAAATACTAACACCCTTCTAGCTGTTCATCCTGGTGACCCTCAAGTTCTTACCTTCACCTCCAGATAATTAGAGAAAGATCTCATCTTCTATGCTGCTAAGATATGTGTGCTAATTGCTAGTAGGAACTAGATGGCTATCCTCAAGGGGTAGAATTTACTTTGTTTCTATAAAAATGATGAACCACATTAACTAAATGGAATGGATTAGTAGAGAACAGATTCAAAGACCCACAAAGCTGGTGGTTATTTGGAGTAGAGGATGCTGAATTTGGAGTCACTGCCATGTCTGTTAAGGTATTATTGGTAAGGTTAGGCAAGTCCTGGGTCTTTTGCTTGGTGATTGGTCAGGACTGTTGGATCAAGAGACAGAAAATGAACTGAAATAGTTTACAATAAAAGTTAGCTCAATATAATAATATCATATGTCTTTGGGGGCCAAAAACAGGGGAGAAAAAAAAAAGATTAATAGAAGAGCCAAAAAGAGGGTTAGTGCTCCAACAAAACATTGTCCAGGTCAACTTCTTCATGAAATTGTGTCAGGTACCTTCATCCAGATCAGCAAATCATCATCAGAATGATGGCAACTAGACTGACCAGTATTGAGCAGATCTAAGCTTTGGGCATATAAACTAAGTGGACATAAGAATAATTTCTAATGGGGCACCTGGGTGGCTCAGTGGGTTAAGCCTCTGCCTTCAGCTCAGGTCATGATCCGAGTCTTGGGATCGAGCCCCACATCAGGTTCTCTGCTCAGCGGGGAGCCTGCTTCTTCCTCTCTCTCTACCTGCCTCTCTGCCTACTTGTGATCTCTCTTTCTGTCAAATAAATAAATAAAATCTTTTTTAAGAAAGAATAATTTCTAATAACTTACCCATCTGCTACCTTTTATAGAAGGCTAAGGGAGATTTCCAGTCAAGCTATGATGAGTCGCAATTCCAGTTACTTTCCAGGCTACTGTTTCTGAAAGTATGGTCCACAAATACCTCGTAATGGACTTCTCAGAGATGCTCTATAATAATGAATTTTTTATCTTTACTCCAGATTTTCATGTTGGGCTGCAGGTACTGGCATTTTCATAATATTTCCTAGAACAGTCATATGTACACTAAACACTGAAACCCAGAACCCCATGACTCTCATTTACAAATTGAAAATAGTGAGTTTGATACCTCCCAAGTTCCTTTTTATCCCTGGAAACTGACTTTTCTTAGTCACTCAGATTATATAATCTGGGTGGAGGAGACGATTTGAATTGAGGCTAAGGTGGAATTTGCAGGGATACAATCTTTATCAAATTTGTTCACTAATACATCTCAACACTTACAGCAATGACTGGCACATAGCAGACACTCAACAAATATTAGTTGCACTTGTTAAATTAATGTTCTTATGTATATTATTTGGTAGCAAAATGGTATAAAAGAAAATAGCACAAAAGAAGAAAAATTACTTTGTGTCTAAGAAGAGACTCAGTGATGATGCCTGATGGTCAGTGAGGCAGCATATAGTTAATCCATATTCATCTCTTCTGTCCTCTTTATGGACCTTTCTCCTGAACCTTTATCCATTACAATGAGCCAGGGTACCAATTTCCACCCCAAAGAGGAGGAAACAGGATAGGAATGGGCCTCAGTCTTCCTCAGGTAAAGGTCTGAGGAAAATCATGCAAGCTAGATTGAGCCCTTGATAAAAACCCGAGCATATAGCCCTGTAGGCAATCTAGACCCAGTGTCTTTCTGGAAGGGCTCTGGGCACAGCTGTGCTGTGACAGTCTGGAAAAAAGAAGAACCTAAACAAGGAAGATGGATAGTCATAGAGAACCTCTGTTTTCTCAACCCCATGCCTAGTCAGACACGAAAAAGAAAGGAACCTGTCAGTAGAGCACAAATGAAACATGCTAAGCAATGTTTAAAAAGCCACCTTTTCATATGCAAGTCAAATGTAAAAACATTAGCCATATACAATTTGTAGTCTTGTGTAAATTCTGGCCCTACTTAGAAAGCGACTGAGAAAAGCAGAATAATGAACTGAAGGTCTTGAGCAGCATCTAGATGGCCACAAGTGTGATTGACCAAAGAAGCCCGGGTGACTGACTCAAGGAATTCATTCCTTGCTTCCTCACAATCTGCCACCCAAGGAATGTCATGCCCTGGCATGTTTATGATGATGACAGAAATGTAGACCTAACTGGATAAGATGACCTCTGGAAGCCTCTCTCATTTCCTGAAGTCATTCTTCACTGCAAACCCTGGACTCCACCTATTCCTTTGAAAGCCTGATGTATTTGCAATTCTAAAATGCATTGATAACGTCATTACAGTGTGCCTCAACTTGAGCAACAATCTCCTCAGACTCTGAGCAAGCAGCCACATTTACTCTCCATGGCCTCTCTCCACAGAGCTGTCACTCTGCTGGAAGCCCCAGGGCAGGCTGACTAATGCAGCTCTCCCTATGTGGAGATAGGTCAGTGTGGGCATGTCTGGGGTCTCCCTGAATGACCTGATTCAAGGCAGGCTAACCTTTCAACAGAGAGAGCCACATTCCCACAGAGAAGAGCTGGTTCTCTGGAAGAAAATCACACAAACAGAATGACTCTGCTGCCCTTCGGAGAAATGAAAGTCTGCCCAAGGTACCTGTTGTTTTCCTGTTTCAAAAGAGACGCATTTACAGAGCAGACAATCATTTGAGCTAATTTAACTAGCTTAATCCCTAGGAGAGTAAGCAAAGAAAAAAAGATTACCAGAATGTAATGTCACTTCTGATTTTTCCTCCTTCAAACTGAATAGTCTGTCATCCAGATGAGTCACTTTGTCACACTGCATTACCTAATGGAACAGACCAAAGCCCCTAATTCAGAAAATTCTGTCTCCTCTTTAAAACCACTTGTGACATAAACCCATTTACAATAAGTAAGTGGCTGCCAGTTCCCAAAGTTTTTATCTCTGAGCATAATGAGATAGAACAAAAATGGCACAAGATACAGGATGAGAGACCTGCCAAATGGCAAAAGGGAGGGTCTCTTTTGGAAGATGTTGCCAGTGGGGCAAGTTCTTATTAAAACAGATTGTTGGAAGCAAATTATAAATTATAGCAGCCTCACTAGGGGAGCTGCAACCTCTGAAAATAATGAAAAGGCAATATTGCATGGTATTAATCCTTTGGTACCTTCATCTGATTGTCCTTAATGATATTTCATGCTTAATAATGCTATAATGATATTTTGTATCTGCTGTTCAATAAAAAGAGTGCCTTGTGAGCATATGTTGTGTGTACTCATGCATAGCAAATGGAAATAGAGAAGACTTAATTGTATGTGTGGGAGATAACATCAAAATACTTTTACAAGTTAAAATACATTTTATTACACCTGTGCTAGGAGATGATAGTCTGTGTCAAGTTGATAACTTAGGGGTCAAAGTTAGCAGATCAACATTACATAAACAATGGCCTTTTTTGTAAAATGAAACTGAAGTAATCACTTTGGGAAATTATGAGATGATCCATGTATTTAACTCTTACCAATTTTCCATTTTGAAAACTAATAGACCACTAGTGATTGGACTCTTCCATAAATCTGTTAGCTTTAGACAATCTCCTCATTTATATGCCTATTCACTGGAAGCTTGTGAATGGCTGCAATGTGGGAGAACTGTGCAAGGTAGTGAAGATACAAATCTAAAGAGACACAGTGCCTGCAAGTTAGATTTTACTATTCAGTGGAAGGCAGACCTGAAAGTAATGGCAAAACCATGAGATGCATGTAGGAATTAAAGCATAAATGAAATGCAGTAGGTACACATGGGAAAGAAAACATACATGACCTTGGAGGAATAAGTCTTCAAAGATAAAGTGAATTAGATGTCTAGGGTGTCTGGAAGTTTGCAGATCAAATCTTTAAGGGCCTTCTAAGCATACATGAGAAATAATTATATATTAAGATCAAAACAAATAATTGTAGCTTGTCAAAATAAGAGATGAATCATACAGAAATATGCTAAACATGTAGAAGATATCATATCACAATAGACATTTTATATGAAGAGGGTTTTTTTCCTAATATATGATGAAAAGAATTCAAGAATATGAAACAGATGGGTTACCTGACCAGCTTTGGAAAGTGAAGAGATTTTGGTTGTTCCAAGCATATTCTAGAAAGTGGTGGGAGTCAGGTGACACTAGAGTCAGAATGCCCACTAAGAAAAATATTGAAATTTCCAAGACATCTTTGACAAGAGCCTGAACTAGGGCTGTGATGTTTCTTCTTTGTGACATGTAGGTGTGTGGAGTCGGTTATGGTATACCCTTATTATCCTCTCAATTCCTGTCAGTGTGGCCATGATTATCCTGCCTGTCATTCCTAATATTGGCAATTTCTCTGATTTTATTAGTTTTTCTAGAGTTTTGTCAGCTTTTTTTATCTTTTCAAAGATTGTATTTTTTGCTGGGACTTTTCTCTAGTGTTTTTCTGCTTTCAATTTTGTTGATTTCTACCCTTATCCTTATTTCCTAACCTCTGCTTAATTTGGTTTTATTTACCTTTTCTCTTTCTAGTTTCTTTAGGTGGAAGCTTAGATTAATCATGCAAAATCTCCTTCTCTGCTAATAACAAAAATTGGAAGCTACAAATTTCCTTCTATGCACTGTTTTAGCGGCATCCCTCAGATTTTTCATTTTCATCCAGTTCAAAATATTTTCTAAATTTTGCCAAGACTTCCTCTTTGATCTGTAGATTATTTAGATGTGTATTGTTTAATTCCTCAGTATTTGAAAATTGTCTCTTTATGCTTCTCCTATAAATTACTACTTTAATTCCATATTGAGACTAAAAACATACTTTATATGATTTCAAATCTTCAGATTTGTTAAGGTTTGATTATGGCACAGAGGATAATGGATCTTGGTTAGTACTTCAAGTGCATTTGGGTGAAGTGCCTATGAATATCAATTAGATCACATTGGTGTATGGTATTCTGTAGTTTTCCTATATCCTTGATGACTTTATATATCACTGAGAAAGGAATGTTGAAATATCTATAATATTGTTGATCTATCTATATTCATGTATTTGATGCTCTGCTGTAAGGTACATACACTTCTTGAATTTTTAAGTTTTTTGGTGAATCATCACTTTAATCAATATATAACATCTGTTTTCCACAATAATTTTTCTTTGATATTAATGTAGCCACTCCAGCTTTCTTTTCTTTCATCTTTGCATAACATATCTTTTTCTATACTCTTATTTTTATCTTACATATATCATTTTTGAAGTGAATTTCTTATAGGCTTCAAATGGTTGGGCCATGTTTTTATAAGCAATCTGAAAATCTCTTTTAAGTAGTAAGTTTAGACTATTAACATTTAATATGATTATTTATATATTTATAGCTTTTCCCTGTCTATTTAGAATCAATAATTTATGATGTCTTTTGGGGAACATAAAGATATCACCATCATAGAGGCCCCCTTTATTCCCTCCTTATAATACAGTGAAGGCTCATATTTCTATTAACAGTCTGTTCCCAGTAATTCAGAAATTCTCTGAGATGATGTATGTCCCACCACACCTCTTGTGGCTCTTACCTGTGGGCTCTTACTGGCACAATCTTTGACATCCACATTTCTGTTAACAATCTGTTCATGACAATTTAGACTTTTTTGTCATGCTTCTCAAGATTGTTCCAGGCTCTGCCCAGTGCCCAATTCCCAAACCACTCTGCATAAATAGGTATTTAATACAGCAGCACTCAACTTTCAGGAACCAAATATTTCTAAGTTTTCTACTACAGCTGTAATATATCTTTACAAACTTAATGTTTTAAAATAACACAATTAAGTTAGATGTCTAACACCAGATGTTTATCTCACTAAGATAAAATCAAGGTGTCCGTCGCACAGCATTCTTCCTTGGAACATCTAGAGTAGGAGCCATTTCCTTGTCTTGTCCAGCTTCTAGATGCAGCTGACATTCCTTGACTCATGGCCCCTTCCTCTGCCATTTTCATGGCCAACAACATTGCAATCTCTTGAATCCTTTTACAGTTTATTTATCTTCAACTACAGATGAGAAAGTTTTCCACTTGTAAGAATTCATATCATTTGGTTAAGCCCACCAAGATAATCCACAATAATTACCCCATCCCAGAGTAATTAATCTTAATCACATCTGCAAAGTCCCTTTTGCCATGTAAAGCAACACGTTTATAGGATCCAAGGATTAGGACATAGACATTTTTCCTTTGGGGTGGGGGAGGGGAAGGAAGCATTGTTCTGACCACCAAGCCATGGGACACTCTGTACCACAATAAAATTGGAAGTTAATCAGGTAAGTGGAGAAAATATCCTGTTCATGATGAATTTGGTGGGACAGCCAAGAATTGTGTATTTCCTTATTTAGTAGATAAGAAAATAAGACAATCTAGAGAAAGGTTGGTTGAAAAGTGATTAATTTATAATAAACAGATACACATGAATTCTTGACTGTCATTTTCCAGCTAGTTGACAATTTCAGGTTCTATAAAGGATTGATCAAAGCTCCAAGGTCAGTTTTAAATAGCTATTTGCAAAGGGAAAAAAAGATCTGAAACTCCACTTCTCTCTGATCTATCTCCCATGTGTAGATGAGCTTCAGGATGGTGCTAGAATTGAAAGGTCAATCACAAAGAAGATAGTGTATCTTTCTACAAAGTTATGCTAACAAAAATAAGATGAATAATTCAGGAAATTAGAAAAAGGAAATGAGATCTGTTCAAATGCTCTAGGGAAAGTATGGATGGTAAAAATCAAAGTTATGTCATCAACATCTTGATTCAATGAAATGGGTTCTTAAGTATTAAAGAAACAAAGCTACCATAATTGGATTCCCAAAGGCCATTTCCAACCCATTTTCCCCTGCTGCCTTTCACCAGAGAGGTCTGAAATATAAAACTCTATTTCTTACTCAACCTTACAGTTCTACATAGTCAGGATACCAGGTTTGGGCTTATAGAAGAGGTTTAAGTCATCTGTAAGATTCAAGTGGTAACACTTTGCTTTCTTGACTGTAACCCTATCATCTCCCCCTTCTTCTTGCCTTCAATGGGGAAATGATGCTCCAAACTGAGGGAGTTGTCTTGCTACCATAAAGTCATGGTAAAGAGAACTGCTGAGGTGCTGGCCCTCACATCATGAAGCCCACAGAAACTGCCCATCATTTAAGCCACTACAAATTGTATCATCCTTATGTCTAATCTTGATTTGTCTCTAATTAGTAAAGTCAATGAAAGACTGTAGTAATTCTAGTTTTATTAAAATATTTGGAAATTTGGAAAAATTTGGAAAATTGAAATTTGGAAATGAATTCATGCTGGAGATTTGAATGGGAGGGGAGCCTGGTTCTTAATCACTGAATACACAAATCATGGAATATCATTCTTGTACACTGATGCAAGACCCCTGTGAAATACAGAGAGCTGGACTGAGCAATGGGTCATGAGGCAGGCCCAAGAGATGCATTTGGGAGGACATAATCACCAACATCACAACAAATATAAAAAAGGGAAATAATAAAAAATTAAAACTCTATAATCAGACAGTAGAAGGCATAGTCTTAGGCAATCATGAATTTAGAGACAATTAATCTCTAGTTTTCGTCAATCCTGCTTGAATTGCATTATGCCACTTTTATAGATTTATTTTTTATAAAACCTCCATATTTTTAACATCTGTCCTTTCATTCAAAACGCCAACTTCATGAAAAGAATTTTGAAAGCCACCCTATTTTCATGGGAACTGTGTCTGTACTGTAAATGTGTCAGCAGCCTGTCTGGCTTTAACGGGATCTTATTCATGTCAAGCAGACTACAATAAAAAGAGGAGAGACAAGGACAAATGCTGAGTTTACCATTTTTTATTTGGGAAAGGTACGAACAATAAAACTTCATACTCTACAAAATAAGAGGCTTCCCACTTGTGGCATCTGATAAGACTTAAAATATCACCACAATGATCCAGATTTTACACTCAGATGTCCTCCAGCTACTTTGCATGCAACTGAGGGAATAATTGACACTATTTTAGTTTATAGGGAAGGAATAGATTCTGGTTATATTGGACCATTAATTTGTTAAATGGTTATGAGCAGCTTCCGCCCCCCTTAAGAACCATCACCACTAAAACTCTACTGCCTCCATTTGGGTGTTTGATTTGGGTAATTCCACATGCTCCATAAGAAATAATTTAGTATGTCTGTGAGATAGATGACAGAGTTTGGATCTTTTCTCCTGGGAGATTTAACCTGGAAATTATTTTCAATGCTAATGGTAGTTATTCATGTCAAGGCTGGCATATTGAAGGAAGAATATACTCCTAAATCTGTTTTTTACAGTTTGTGTATACTTGCAAGGATTTTACCACCATATGGCCTTTAAAGATTTGTTGTCAGTCAATCCACAGTGGTTACAAAGTCACAAGTATATTGTTCTTACAGGTGCTTCTCATCTCCATTCTCAGAGAGAAACTCAGATGAAGATGTTCACTGTTGGGAGAAAGGTAAGAGATGTCCCCGGTGTGATAAGATAGTCTCACTTATGCTTATCTGCATCCCCCCATACAACAGCAACCAAGAGAGATGCTGAAGGCTGCTGGTGAGTGATACATACATTTTCCCTCATGATGTGTCTACAGGGGGATGGAAGACATAAAAGGAGGGTGATACCAGAAGTTGTTGCTGGAATGAAAACCTGACTATGGATAAGCATACAGAAAACCAGTGAAGAGATCAACTGCCAGGGTTCAAATTCTAGCCATACCTCTTTCTAGCAGCATTGTCTGAGGAAAGTTATTTAATATCTCTCTGCCTCAGCTCCTTCATAGATAGAGTAGGTAAATAATAATATACCTAATTTGAATTAAAATTAGTTTGTATAGTTAAACCATTAAAACAGGGCTTGGGATGTGGTAGAGTACTAAATAATTTTAGCCCTTAGTACTGTGAGGTTCACTCTGTCATTAAGCCACAGCACCCCCAGAGAATTATTTAGAATCTTCAACATGTTTTAAGAAGATAATTGTTCTTGTCTAACATACATCTCCCTTTTATGGAGGAATGGAATATATGTGACCAGGTTTTGAAGTATAAATGATAATATAAGTGTAAGTGAAGATGACTAGCCTTGTAAGCCCCTCATCTATTGGGTAATAAATTTAAAGTCAAAGATGCCACAATAGAAAGAGCTCACTCACTTCTCATCTTAAGCCCAACTTCAGGACGTGAAAAAAAGGTTTCACTTACAGATATGATTTTGAATTATCTAAATATTGTATATTTGATAAATAATGATTATTCAGTTTCCATCTAGAAATCTGGTATGTTATCAAATATATCACCATAGATTCCATCTTGCTCCCTATACCTATTATACCTTCTAGAGATACTCATAATTTTCTTCCAAATTTACTTATCAATGTTCCAAAAAACAATAATAATAATCACAGAGTGTCTGATAAATTATCAGGGAGGAAGTCTTCAAAGTATCTGTACAATTTGGATTGGACTTTGTAATAGCTCTTGTGGTAGACAGGAAGATGACTGCACAAAAATGTCACACGCTAATCCCTGAAATCTGTCAATACCTTGCACAGCAAAGAAGACTTTTTTTTTAAAGATTTATTATTTACTTGAGAGATAACGCACAAGCAGAGGGAGGTGCAGAGGGAGAGGGAGAGAATCTCAAGCACATTCAGACTCCCTGCCAAGTGCAGAGCCTGATGTGGGTCTTGATCTCACCACCCTGTGGTCATGACCTGAGCTGAAATCAAGAGTTGGCTTGGTTAAGAGTGGCTGCTTAATCAACTGAGCCACCCAGAAGACCCACAAAGGGGACTTAATGTGTGATTAAATTATAGACTTGAGATGGGAAGATTATCATGGATAATCTTTTCCAGATGGGCCCAATGTAATAACAAAAGTTTTTCAAAACAGAGGCCCTTTCTCAGCTGAGATCAGAGAGATGTGACAACGAGGGAAAGGCAGGAGAGATCCAAAGTACAGAGGGATTCAGTTCAGCATTGTTGGCTTCATGGTGGAGGAAAGGGGCCATGAACCAAGGAATGTGGGCAGGCTCTAGAAACTGAGACTATTCCTTAGCGAACAGCTTAGCAAGAAATCAAAAGCTTCATCCCTATAACCACAAGGAAGTAAACTCTGTCAGTAAGGAAATGGCTTCTCTCCTAAAGTTTCCAGAAGGCAGCCCAATCTTGCCAGCCCTCTTGGAACATCTGACCTCCAGAACTATAATATCATAGATTTATGGGTTTTTTAGCTTTAAAATTTGTGGTAAATTTATTACAGCAGCAATAGAAAAAGAATACAGTTGGCATACAATGTACACTATATGTTTATTATTTTTGCTAATTATATTATTACTAATTACTCTGGTATCATGTAATATATAAGAAAATTCTGGGTCCTCAGTTTACACATGCAGCCTATCTCTGTGGATTGATAGCTGAACTCTGCTCTAAATGCTTACATTCGGAGACTCACACAACTATGACAGGCTTAAAGGTGTGTTTATTTGAGAAAATAAGCAGAAGGAGATAGGAATTAACCTTGGGACAAGTGAGTTTCCAAGACATGGATAACTTCAGTGTTTTAGTCAGAAACAACTGTAGGTCAACTTAGAGAAAGCCATGAAGACTGTTTCTTTTAGAAAAATCTAGAGGCTTCTCTAAAATTGGATTTCTTGAGAAATCTGGTGCCTTGAAAAAGTTAATTCCAAAGTTGGAATGAGAGAACTGGACAAGAACAGTCATTCCCAACTGCTTTTCAGTCCATAACAGCATTTAAATTGGTCCCTGAAATACCACTTCAGTAATATCTAATGGCTTCACATGGAGAGCACTGGGCTGTGTTGCACAGGAAACTAGGAACGGGCACTTAACAAGAAACTAGTGAGGACTTCTCTGGTCTCTCAGTCTAAATTACAGCCTTGTCAAAACTACTGATTACTCTGCTTGCTACATTTTTCTGCTCAGCACATAGCACAATATGGCACAAATGAAATGAGGAATCTGATCTCATTTTTGGATGTTTGATTGCTGAGAGCTTTAAAACCTCACCAACTTCCTTTTTCCCTTCTGTTCCACATCTGGGCAAGCCACGCTGAAAACCTAGGTTTTCCTAGAGATTCAAACCCTGTAAGCCCCTGCCCACAGATGGAAACTCTCACCCAGCCCCAGTGACTTCTAACACCAGTAAGAAGCCAGGCCACGGTCCTTTCCTTGCTCCTTCTAGTCATTACAGACCTGCTGAAGAGTCCTGCTGTGCTTCCTCCCTGCAGAGACCTCAGTCATGTGATAGAACTTTTCATACTCTTCTTTAAGTTTGTGTGGCATCACCAGCCTCAACATCTCAACCAAATTTTAAGGGGAAGTTTCTTCGGATTTTGCAGGGTGACCATAGAGTACATTTACTAACAAAATTAAAATAAAATACATTTGCTAATACATTTATTAATGTATTTTATTTATCTGTATTTACATTAGAATATAAGCTCCATGAAGGAAAATATTGTTTACTGCACCCAGAACAGTGTAGAGCATATATAAGAACTCAAATTAGTTGGGATTATGTGTGAGTGTGTGAGCCTGAATTTTTTCTTTCTTGGTAAAGTGGGTATTCAAAGAGCAAAAATAATTACCTTAACCACTTGGTTATTTTTCTGCAATGAATGAAAAAATGTTTAAAAATTAAAATAGCTTTATAAAATCACCCCCCTCCTAAAATACTAAAAGTTGACTATACTCTAAGAGCTGGTGTGTAATACCAAATAAGAGAAACTTGGTATCTATCTCATATCTTCATCCATTTAGGAATTATTTATTGAGCATCATGTACTAGTAAATGTCCTAATCTACCAGCTTAGGAGGCTATGTGTAAATGTTAAAAATTAATACCCTGACTAGCTTCTGCAAAAATATTATTTGTGTTTATTCAGTTGTCTAATATCTCATTGATTGGTTAGGCAGAGGTAACACTATCTCCTTCTTCTTGACCATGGAAGACTACCTTCCCTGCATGCAGGGGAAGGGGTATATGGCTGAGTTCTAGTCGATTATAGGTAGAAGAAGTTAATTATAAGCTACTCCTACTACTGGCCTTAAAAATTATACATGCAAAACTCCTCCCCTTCCATCATGATCTTAGAAGTCATGTGTTTAACATGAGTTCATGATAAAGTACAAGCTGTTTGGGCCATTGAATCACCCTTTGGAGAAGAACCACTGAGGATAGTTCCCTCATGAATGACTACCACTGAGCTAGAAATAAAAATCTGTTGTGTTAAGGCTTTGAGATGTAGGGAGTTGATTGTTACTCCAGCAGAACTTGGCTAGCCTGACAGGTCAGAAAAATGGGATTTTTAGTTATCTGCTTATTCTTATGTCCAACACAGTTGGCCAGATTATCTCCAGTGATGATATTTCTTGATGACAGCAATCATATTGGCCACTTATCACTTTTAAAGAGTGTCATTATGAATAGTTAGTGCAGATAGAAATGGAATTTTCAATCCTTGCTCATTTTCTAGACTTTGATATTAACACATCCACTCATTATTGAGTAGATCGGCTGTTCAATTTGACTAAATCAACTGCTGGATATTTCAAAGAAGAACAAAAATCTGTCACTTGGTATTTCACAACTGTGATGGAGAGGTGAAAATAGAGGCACTGCCTTAAGTATTTCTATTTCTCAGTTGGCTCCCGTCTCATTTTTCATTAGCTACAGGGGATTGCCCTCTAAATGACTAATTAAGACTGGTGTCCTGAGGTACCCAGCACTCCCAAGTGGTAATTACTTGAGATTAAAAGCCAAAGACCAACAGCCTTTAAAGTGCTTAATGGGGCAAAGTAACAAGGCTGATGTATGTGTTTCCCCGGGTCTGTGGCAGAGATGGCCTAGGAAACACAGATGAATCTCACTTCCTAGGAAGGATGTCACTCTCAGCTCATGTTGGTCAAATATCAAGAAGCTCAGGGAGGGGGCACCTGGGTGGCTCAGTGGGTTAAGCCTCTGCCTTTGGCTTAGGTCATGATCTCAAGGTCCTGGGATGAAGTCCCGTGTTGGGCTCTCTGCTCCGCAGGGAGCCTGCTTCCCCCTCTCTCTCTGCCTGCCTTTCTGCCTACTTGTGATCTTTCTCTCTCTCTCTCAAATAAATAAATAAAATCCTTAAAAAAAAAAAAAAGAAGCAGCTGCAGCTCAGGGAGTAGTGGAATAAACATTTCTGTTGGAGGAGCAGCACTTAAAGAAAAGTGAAACACACTCGAAGTAGCACCTCTTAGAGATGTGCCAGCAGAAGGTTTTGTAGTTACTTTTTATTTTAAATTCATAATATTTCCATGATCTCAGGGGTGTCTCTTCATGGCTATGTGTGTTGGATTAATAGTCCACACATTTGGAATAAGCCCTGGTAGCCATTTGGGGGCTCCCATGCCTTGATCTCTTAGTGACAGGTTGATTGGACCATTTAATTCTTGGAAGTTAGTTTGGCTCAGTTGTTAGTAATTGGGATTTAGAGAGCCTGATGAGTCTATCATCATAGTCTGAGCTGAGATACATGTGACCTTTTGGTGGGTGTCTTCTACCATGTGTCTCCAGAAGAAAGGCCAAAGATGTCTGGGGAAAGAACGTTGAAGAGACATCAGTGGAAGAGTGGAAATGATAAACTAACAGTCCTGGAGAAGGGACATGGAACTGTAGCTCTTTGGGTTTTAGTTTCTAATAATTGCTGGATATGTGTGACTCTGGATTCAGTTCAATGTCCATACAACTTTATACTATGATCTATTGTTTGTCTATAGTGTTGAAATAGGCTTTGTTTCCACTTTCACTACCAGTAACAGCAAGATAATAAGAAGTGAACATTTAAAATTAGCTTAAATAAAATCTATAAAATTACCTATCATCTTTTTGATATGAAAATAACGATTCAGTTTCACCTACTATCTGTCATAGAGTTTAATATGTACTGAGTATAAAAGGAATAATACCTAATCCCTGACACCATAGTCAGTGGTACATTTCATGGGGAAAAAAAAAATATGTCATGATTCCTCCTGATAGATTCCACTGGCTGTTTGTGTGACTTGGGTGGATTAGGGTCACCAGAAACTGGACATTGGGAAATGTGCAGCCATTCTTTTCTCCCAGTTCTTCCTCTTCTATTTAGTTCTCTGCAGTGAGTTTCCCTGGCAAAGGGAAGAGCAGCAATGGGTGTTAGAGTTTGGGAAGCTGCTTTCCAATTTCCATGTTCAGCCACCACAGCACTTGCTGAGATTTATTCACAGCAAGGAAATTGTTTGGGGAACATAATTTTTATAGGACATAGCAGCACTATATGCTTTTCACAGCTTGCACTGATAACATTTGTGACACTTCAGGGGAACGTGCAAACTTTTGTAAAGCTGCAAAACAGATCTCTAAGGGGGCTCATTTTAGCTAAAAGGTCTCAGAGTATTTTCAATTAAAAAAAAAATGGAGAGAGAGAGGGAGATAGGGAGAGAGAGAAAACGAGAGAGAGAAAGAGAGAGACAATGGAGACCAAGACATCAGGACAGTTCTTCTCTTGAAATAAATTGCCCAAGAGAGAAGAGAGTTGAGACTGATATCCTATATAAGGAAGGCATGTAGGTTTTGTGGTATATTTTCTCCAACCTACTTTCTATTTAATTTGGTGTTGGAGTGATATAGAGAAAATGGGAATAACTTTTTCTGGTGTATTGTTCTTTAACTTTAGGTTGGAGAGATACGGTCGAACAATTAAGAGAAGGAAGGCAAAAGGCAGGAGACATTTTGGGAACAGATATTGCAAATGTCACCTAAATATTTCTCAGAAGGATGGTGCTACAATGGAAATGCATAAAGGAAAAATAAAGTGCCTCACGTTTTCACTTTTGCCATGTGGGGCATTATAGCCCTTAAGTGTAATTTTGTAGCTGAATAAAAAGGACATTAAACTGAAAGGCAGATAAGTAGCTGTGAGAAATCTGGCAAGTTAAATAACTCACCTGTTTAGTTTACACACTTGTCAAATGGAAAACAGGATTCAAATGAACTGTTTCACTTGAATTTTATCTTAATTATATTCAGCAAAAATATGTCATGCTTATTTTAGCATGGTAGGTGCTCCAAGAGAGTTTATATAACCTTCAAAAATATCCTAGACTTGATAATAATGGCTTTAGGGTACTTTTTAGGCTTAAGTGAATGTCCGGAAACATATAACAGAATTTTGAAATATTGGATCTATTTTAAATATGACTCAAATGAAGAGTTAATTTAAGTTGTACAATTTCCCTCTAACAGAAAATTAAAAGTGAATAGCTTAAAATAGATTCTTGAAATAGAGAAGTTCATAGGCATGTTCAAGACTTGATAGAGGGAAAATGAAAATTCAAACTTAGCATCTGTGACTGTATATTCAGTACTGTCTCTACCAATTTTCTCATAAAATAATGGAATAATTTATGTTAACATTTTCTTTAGTGAAAAAAATCCTACAATGTGTATGTATGTATGTTTACATTTCTGTATTTATTCAAGAACAATTTTTAAAAAAGAATGATTCAGTAATTCATTCTATTGACCAATTATTATTCTATATATACCCATGATGGCAAACACTGTGGTAGGATTAAGAGTACAAATCCTCAAGAAAAAATGCCTTCACTCAAGTGATTAATTTGCTAACATAACATGCAAGCAAGTACGTAAACAAAATAATTCCAAAATAATGTCATGAGCTGGAATGGTGGCTTATTCTTGGTTGTTTAGCAATAAAGAGGCATGTGATTGCCTAGGCTTTTTGGTGGGAATAAAGGTTGAGGAAGATATATTGAAAGCTTCCCTCAAAAGATGATTATTGGATTCCACCCCCCAGCCTTACTAAGGTATAACTGATGAATAAATCTGTATATATTTAATGGATACAATGTGATGATTCTGTATAAGTATACTTCATGAAATGATCACCACAATCAAGTTAATTAGCACATCCATCACCTCACATAGTTATCTTTTTGTGTGTGAAAGAAAGTTTAATATCTACTGACTTATTAAATTGCAAATATACAATACAGTATAATAAAGTATAGTCACCATACTGTACATTAGATCCTCAGAACTTACCTTATAACTAGTATCTTAACAAATTTATACCCTTGACCAACATCTCTGCATTTCCCCTACCTCCTACACCTTAGCAATCTGCATTATGCTAAATGGAATAAGCCAGATAGAGAAAGACAAATACTATGTGATATCATTTATATATAGAATCTTAAAAAAAGAGTCAGAAACAGAAAGTAGATGACTGTTGACTTTACTCTTGCAGGTGTCTTCCAGAATGCAAGATAGAAGAGCAAATTCTGGGCAGAAAGACATTATTTCCAAAGACCCAGAAGCAGAAGCGGGAGTATACAATTATTTAGGCAATAACTGTTATATTTTGAAACAGACATCGGAATACCAAGATATCAATCTTGGTTAGCTTGCAAGGGCTTAATTATAACATTGTCATTGTATTTATAAACTGACCAAAGGTAGAGCACAAAGACACTGAAAGCTTTATTTAAGGGATTCACACATAACCACTGGTGACATAGAGGAAAATATAGAATTGACTTGTGTACCACTTGAAGACTTTAGACATGGATAAAGTTGAGATTGAACATGTAAAAAGAACAGGTATATAAAAAATAACTCTTTCCTCCTTTTGAAAGAGGGTATGAAACATATAATTTCCAGGATTTATAAGATAAACTGTGAACATCAAAAATAAACACGAAAGAAGAAAAGATACACAGAGATACTGTTAATATTTGAGTGATATCCTTCCAGTTATTTTCTACATATATATATAATTTATATATCTTTTACAAAAGACATGATGATTTACACAT